>CAJUYI010000930.1:0-43933 GCA_910591695.1 Galerucella pusilla | reverse complement strand
AGCCGGCCGATAGCCGGAGTCAGCGGGTTCGTCGGAGCAATAGACTGCTTGTGGAAACCTGCCTGATATAAACCGTATCTAGTGGAAGGTGGGGGTATATTCACTAGATGTGGGGGCTTGCCTTGAACAGCTGGCCAAGTGGAAGGAGACCACAATAAAATACCCTCCAAGTCTAGATGGAACAGCATATGCCGAGGACTGCGTGGTCAAGGGGAAGCTTGATCGCTGATATGCGGACTCTGGATACCTGGGGACATCCAGCTTAAATACCCTTACTCCTGCATGCGAAGCTCAGCAGGAGTGGACCTTGTGCTTCCCCAACGATTATAAACCCTACAGGATTGCTTATTCGCTTGAATCTTTCGTCGGTGCTTACGTCACCAGTGGACCTCGACCGATTCAAAATATACTGCAATCGTTAATATTTTCCACTTTTTTCTAGTTTATTTGCAAAAAATAATAATAAATTAATTTTTTTTGGTGATATGTTATTTTAAAAAGTTATATTTAGTTGTATAAGTAGTTATAAAATATAAATAGACGTTTGAAACAATAACTTTGAATTGAAGAAACTTGCTTATAATTTATTTTGCACAGAAACAGAAGCAAATCTACGAGATGTCATTATGGGTTAATTGATGGGTAAACTCAGAATTATATATTTTTCTTCTTGTGGGGAAAATAAAATAGACGCCTCATGCACTAATAAAAAATTTATTAATAAACAATTTTTTAAAACCTGTATCACCTCTTGTGGTACTTACACATTTTTTCTTCAAACATTTTTTTCCTAATACTTGTTAGAAGTTTACAAAGGTGGATTCATGCAAGCAAAAATTAAAACTTACATTACTTTAAAACTAAAACTAAGAACTTATAAAACCATGTAATGTAGATGTTTATGCCAGAAACTGAGAAGCTGAGACATTCATTTTTAGTTTTAGCTTATATCTTAATTTCTTATTTTTTTGCATGATCATCTACATTACATGGTTCTCTGTTCTAAGTTTTAGTTTCAAATTAATTTTAATTTTTGCTTGCATGGGGAAATGTATAAATTGAAACGCGAATCTAAAAATTTTGTATTTACACTGAAATAATGTGCTTCGTATTTATAGACTTTCTTGATTGACAATTATTAATAAACAACACCTTCAAAATTGAAAAAACGGATAAAATATCGTCAAAACACACTTTGTAAACAAACGATAAACCATAAAATTAAAAAGGTTAGGTCCAGTGATGACGTATTCGTCCGACTTGAGCGAGGCGAACACAGAGTTGAATGGAAATAAGCAATCCTGTAGGGTTTATAATCGTTGGTGCTTCCCTAGCTACTGGTGGGATCAACCAGAGATGAAAGAAATTAAAAAAAGAAACCAAGCGGGCATGCACCGCAACCGGGCACAAGTCTGAGCAATGTATCCACAGTTCCCAAAAATACAGGAGCATCTTCCTCACACGCTAGCAGACCTCGTCTTGAGGAAGGAAGAGAAAAACAGGAGAGGAGAAAGGCAGGGGCACCCATACCCCCAACGGAGAAACGGAAAAATGGAAGTGGGAAATGGCGACAGCCCAAGCACCGCTAGTCAGGCGAAGAAGAAAAAGGAGGATAGAATAGCCATTCCTTCTTCAACTGGCAGCTATGCAGCTACAGCGAAATTTATAAGAATGGTAGTTCTCCCTAGAGCGTACCCTGAGACTACCCTCAGTGCAGATACCAAACCTTGCTGGAAAACGCAATAATAGAAGAAATGTATGCTGGATGGGAACACAAACTCCAGTTTAGTGGCATACATTTCGGACCAGAAGTCGCTCTAATCGACTGTGAAACACCACAGACTGCAGAATGGCTGCGGCTGATAGTACCCAGGCTGGAGAGCTGAAAGGGAGCAGAACTGACGGTGTGCCAGGGAGACGACATCCCAAAAATGCATACAGCCATGATCTTCCTCCCAAGAAGCAAAGGCTTCTTCGCTTGATTAAAGCGCAAAATGGGGGTTTGGAAACAATCCAGTGGAAAGTCCTCAACCTAAAGAAGAGGGCAGAGGCCTTGTTTTAAGGGCAGGAATAGATAACCTATCCTGCAAAAAAAACAAGACCAACGGGCTTACCATCCATTACAGGTTTGGGAAAATACCCGTACATGGCCTTAGAAAAGAAGAGGGAAGAAGCACGGAAAAGGTTTCTATTTCCTCCAAGGCCAGTGACGACTCGGGTAGTGTAGAAAGCCTACACATCACCAAACTCCTTGGGGAGGAGTCACCACTGACCGAGGAGGAAATGGAGATCGCGTCGGAGGAAGGGGGCAGTACTCTTTCAGAAGGGGACATCACCCTGACGAATGAGGGAAATACCCAAGAAGGCAACCAACAGGATGGCGGGAATGAACTTAGCTCAAGTTAATGCCCAACATGCCAAAGGAGCATCAGCGGTGATCACAAGATTGTTCACCAAGGACCAATGGGGGTTGTGTTTAATCCAAGAACCTTGGGTTGATAATAACCAGGTAAGAGGATTAGCATATAAAGATGCTAAAATAGTGTATCATACTACCAAGATATACCAAGAACATGTATCATGATAAGAAACAATATTAACTATTTTTGTCCCCTTTTTATTATTTAACTTTAGTTCAATTATTTTCTTATCTCGATATATTATTACTACTTCAAACTTCATCCCCCCATTTTGATACAAATGAATCACTAACGCCCTATTATTTTAAGAGCCTATTTGCGTACAAAAAGTTTGTGCTCCTCATCCAGTCTCGTCGTCATGTCGACTCCCATCATGGAAAGTGCGGAAAATATTCCATATTTAGATCATGACATAATTTCAAGACAAAAATCTGTTTTATTCTACTACAATCATGCATTTACTAAGTTATATGCGCACTCCTTTCGTTACGCAAATGTCAAGGCAGGCATCAATATCTTTGAATGCAGACATGCAATAATTGCTTCGCCCTTCTACTTTTGACCGGGTAGCAGGAAAAATAGTAGGTATACACTACATGGCCAGAAATTTGGGAGCCCTGAACTGCGCGCTTTAATCCCATCGGCCTCGCCTCGGTGGCACACAGTACTGCAATCGCAACTTTCTGCCCTTCTAGTGTAATATACTATTATTTTATGAAGACGGTGCTAGATATACTCTACCTGCCATCCATTTTGCGCTTTGGAGACATAAATAACATTGAACAGCTTATGAATATCGGGATTAGTGATAAAATTGTTCCCACTATCATCATAAGACTGTTTTTCATACTGATACAGTCTTAGTATCACTGATTGAAATATATCTGATGTATTTCTTAAATGCCAGTAGAAGTACAGATCAGCATCGATTACATTAACCTCCGGCCCAATATTATCAAGAGTAAATTTCAAAATGGGTGTTGCTGAATTCAAGTTTTTGTTAAACAATATTCTCGTTGTGATTGAACTGTTTGGATACGAAGATGCATTGTCGTAGAAAATTTTTACGAAAGTTGGTAAGCGATATTTGTTTATTGCGGCTTCCTTGTGGCTGTATTCCCATTCTTCATCCAAGTAATAGCTGTAGTTAAACTAAAAAGGGCAAACAATGAAAAGTTTACAAAATCTTCAAACACATACAGATCATTTTAATGAAAACTATCCACCCCACATAATTCTGAAGGCGTTACTTTTATGAAAAAATGAGAAAATAGGTATGTCTAAAATCATATAAAACGGACCGCCTTTTCGTTCAAATGTAGACGTTATAACTTTAACCCCCTCCCATGGAGGTGAAAGAGAGAGGAGAAAACATAACAGTATGAAGAATCATCGACCAAAGCTGCTTCTCAATATGGCCGACTTCCGTTGAAACGTAAACAAACCAGAGGCGTACATTGAATTATTCAATTATGCATATTTTTAAAGTGGTATACTATATTGGATAAAAGCAGTCTCAAACACTATTGTACAACTCAATATCAACTTAAATTCATACTAATACTCATAAATAAACTTTCTAATACCGAAAATGTATGGTTATGTATGTTGACACAAGAATTGATGACTAATGTCACTAATGTGGCTTCTCAATATGGCGACTTCCGATGAAAGTTGGCTAAGTCACTACCACGCTTACCTTCCCTCCTCTCTCTTTTACCTCCATGCCCCCTCCCCAATACTAGAAAATGATGACACCGTGTCAGAAGCTTTGTTAGCGTTTTAACAAAATGTGGCACCTTCACATTACGCTTTCGATGTAAGACGGATTTTAAATTTGCAGCGCGATGGCCCAAGGTTGAAATGGCCACCCGGCTTAATCCTCCAAGACTTAGTAATAAAGATATCTGAAAACCAATATTCATGCCACTCAGTCAGCATCTATATGGTCAATTTGTCAATTTGGGCATCTTATAAAATAATAATGTTTTGCTGATTTGTTACGAATTAGAATGATACAATTATTGTCACTTCACTTCACAATTGAAATCAAAGGAATATTTTACAATAAAGCTGAAGTGTCGTGGAGTCGTTCACTCATCAATTCACAAAACTATAGACTTCAATAAAAATCTTCTAGCCTAAGTTGTCCTAACATGGCAACTTCCATGGCCTCGTTGTTAACTACTCGTTGTGGTTATTGATTTTTATTGGTAACTGGTCCCGTTTCAAAAATGTTTTGCATTAATTAGTTACATACTTACGTGTGGCAGTTCTTCCGGGATGAGCAGCATTAAACTATTTAGCTTTTGCAAATGTATTGTTTTCGTAGTATAATCGTACAATTTCAATGCTATCTTATGATAAAAAGTGAGCTACCTACTTGATATTTTATTTAGAAAACGTCAAACATGAAAATCCAAATTAAATAGTAACAAAATCAGACAAAGGTAATATAACAATTATGCTTGGAGAAAAAAAAATTCAGATCTTTCTAAACAAATTATATAGACGATAATACATCATATAAAGAAATTAATAAAGATCCTACTTTGAATATAACAAATTGACAAAGATATTACGAATAAACTAGCAGCCTTGTAACGGTATTCCAACAAAATTTTACTGTTTACCAGGAATTCACAAACCAACCTTCATCAGCTAGAACAATAGTACCATCATTAGGACCACCAATTGAACCTCTCACACTATGATTAACTGAATCACTCACAAAATCATATAGCTATATAACAATGAATATTACATCAAAAATTCTTTGGAAATGAACAAAAAGTTTGATAACATTGTATTACCACCAAATTATGTTATTTTGAGTTTGGATGTAGTGTCACTTTTTAGTGATGTTTATCTTAATTTATTATAATGTTTTTCTTATTTATTTGAACTGTTTTTACCGTGGGATAAAATTATACGCTCACACTATGGCTAATTACTATTGGTTTATTTAAAAAACACTTACACATTAAAATAATCTATACACACCACTTAATGTGTACTATTTTATCTATACTCGGTATAATAATTATTGTCCTAATCTATCATTAACACTATTTATATTCACTATCTGTTCACTTAGTCACTCACTGTATACTGAACAACTGTTCGACTCACTCAAAGTCCGCGTATATATTATAGTCCTTCGCACCACTAGATTCTTCTTGAATTTACCACTTTCTACGTATGCAAAGCTTCCAGTACAATCAGGAATAGAAAGAGTCGCATTCGCCAAAACTTAAAGTTCGCGACAGGACCGGTTTCTAAATTACTGAGTTCGTAACATTATATTTACTAGCCATTGATAAAACATGGGATGTTATAAATAAAAATTGCGAACTAAGTGAAGGAACATTTTTAGAAGTAATAACATTTATTTTTAATAGTACCTACATATTTTTCATATGACAACAAAATGTATCTACAAACCCTTGGAATACCAATGGGATCTTCAATATTTCCCATACTAGCAGATTATGTAATGGATTCCATCTTAGACTTAGTTATATCTGTTTTACGTTTGAATTGTTCTTCATTAAAAAATATGTGGATAATATAATTTTGTCCCTCCCAGGAAATATAATATATATTATGCTTTTTTATTTAAACACTTTCGATCCACATATACAATTTACTAAAGAGAAAGAAAATACAGAACAATCTTACCTTTTCTTGATAGTAACTTTATAAGAAACAAAGATAATACAATTTCAATTGATTGGTATAGAAAAACTATAAGCTCTGGTAGATATACCTATTAACTATCATTTTTTATATCATCCACGTTATACTAAACTAAACATAATCAAACAAATGAAAAATTGGGTGTTGAATATTTCGGATTCAATTTTTCACCAAAAAAAAAATGCAGCAATGGAATTTTCATCAGTTACAGAATAAGGAAATGCTTATCTAAAAATTCCAGGAATGTAATGAATATTCATATATCGTTCGACCAGGATGATTCCGTATCCAGTTGTCTGTAGCTGTATTTATCATTTTCTTGAATGACCCAAATACGGCTGAAGTTTTTGTGTGCAATGGGGTGGAGACGATAGCAGTACTATTCCATTTTCTTTGCAAAAATCTAGAGCTTGGATAGATATATGCGATGCATGGTTGTCGAGCAGTAACAAGCATTTTTAATCAAATGTGGGCTTGACTTGTCTTTTAAAATGTTGTAACAACAGTAACAATCCTGCATCCATCCACTAGCATTGCCAGCTCCGGCACAACCAATAGGACCTTCATATATCATGTGGTCTTGAAATCTTTGGGAATACAGAAAAATGAGGTAAGTGTTCTCCTTGAGCAACAGCAACAAATACTAATTTTCCACGTTCTGCTGAGGTTACTGCAATTACTTGCTTAATTCCTTTTTGGGTCATAATTTTGCTAGGTGGTCACCCCTGCCTTATCCATATTCCAGATATCTTTTGGCTCAAATTAATACCTATCCATTACCTCAGCAAGGTTATCAAAAGATTTGCTTACATTATGATCGTTGAAACTCGAAGCCCGCGGGAGACTTGTTGCTTGAGGACATCTCAAAGAGAGGCTGAAATGTCTTTAAAATGCTCTTCAGCCGCTTTTCAATACACTTCCGTGTTCCTCGTGCATTAGTTTTTATGCGTTGTCACGGAATTCTGTTTTCACCTGACCGCAGCAAAGCATAGTGTTCGCCCATTGGATAAATCTAGACAGTATTTGTCACTTTCCACCCGCCGTTACTTTTGTGTACCCGGTCTCCTAAATGTTTCGTCCTAGTGAACGGTCTATTTTGAAAAAGTAATTTATGAATTTTAATATATAATACAATATTATCCTGACATCCCAACTTATGATACAGTTTTGTAATCCTCTTGTAGAGGAGAATCCAAAAATGCAATAATGTTCCACTTAAAAAATGGGGACGTGTGATTAATTTAATAAAAAGCATCCAAAGCATGGTTATGTTCAGTTAAAAGTAAGAGAAAATTCGGCGGTATATAATTGCAGTGACTTACCTTAGGTACTATCGGCACTTTATCGTAGTTTTTAAAAGTATGGTAGGTTCTCTTTTTTTCCAGAATAGGATACTCAAGTTCAGTAATATTGTGATTTAAATACATAATTCTGTTGTTCACCCTAAACTCATTATTATTTCTACCCATTTTAAAAAAATAGCTTTTTCCACTATTGTTAGCATTTTCTGATAAAACAATTTCAATAATAAACAGCAATATACTGAATTTCTGCATTATTCAAGCAGTTTATTCTTAACTAAGTGACCTTATTAGATTGATGTGGGTAACAAAGTGAAATGAAAAGTTAATTTAAGTGGATAATTTTGTCTATTCAGAAACATTTTATGTTTGTAAACTGCGTTTTGGAGTAGAAATATTAAAACAGTAATCGGTGTAAAGTTTTATTTCATTCTGCTGCCGACGTGGGTGGATACAAGGACAAATTTATTTGACATTCAAGGTAACTGATGATATCCTGATGCCAGGTCAACACTAGTAAAATACTTATATTCACGCAAATTGTCAATCATATCTTCTATCAGCGGCATAGGAAAACTATTTTTTTGGTTATCTTATTCAATGCCCGGTAATCGACAACAATTCATTTTTGATCGTCTTTTTTATTAACTAATAGAGCAGTGGTTCCCAACCTGTGGGCGATCGCCCCCAAGTGGGCGATTTGGGTTCTAAAGGGGGCGATAAATTTGTGTGGGGCGACAGGGGGGCGATGAGTATTAAAAAGCAGAAAAAATAAAACTTTACTGAAGGGTAGAATCTTTACTAACGCGGGTACACGGTAGCGTTTTACAAACAAATAAATTCGTTTTTGATTTAGTGATGAGGAAAAAACTACAATCTGCATAAAATATGCGCGTGTGAGAGAGTTGCGTAGCTCTACAGGGATTGTTGATCAAGCGCAGACAAGGGAGGAATAGCGCGAGCGCGAGGTAGTTGAGTCATTGGCTAATTTTAGCTGGCAAGGTCACTGCGCTTCCCTCTCCACCGGCACGTCACCACGCACCACCCCTACAACCCTTCAGTCCAGTGTTGCGGGCTTGTTGTTGGTGTGAATTCATCTAACCTTCGCGTCAATCACAACATTCACCACACACTTGTCATTCGTCTTCTTATGTATCTGTTTTTTTAGTGTTTAGTGATTGTACGTAGTTTTGAAGTGCAGAAATCCATGCACGATGGAATCTAAGAAAAAGTGTCGTCAGTACTCAGCTGAGTATTTAAAATACGGTTTTATTGTGTCGCCGAAAAATGTGCAGTTTCCACATTGTCTTTTGTGCGATAAAACATTTACCAGCAATGAAGCCATGAAGCCTTCACGAATGAAAGAACATTTGTCAAGAGTACACAGTGATAAAATGAATAAAGAACTCAGTTATTTTCAAGAGCTCAAAGCTAAAGCAGAAAAACGTCCTAATGTGAGTGAACTATTTAAAAAGCGAGTAACCGATCTTGACAAAGGTCTTCTTGCTTCTTACGAGGTATCCTTATTGATCGCTAAATGTGGTAAACCTCACACGATTGGCGAAACTCTGGTTTTACCTGCTGCAAAAAAAATTGTTGAAATTATGTTAGGTGAGGGATCTAGTAATAAGATAAGTCAATCAGTGCCTTTAAGCAACAATACTGTTTCCAGGCGAATTGATGAAATGGCTACAGACGTTGAATCCAAACTTACCAATATGCTAAAAAAAGGTAAATTTGCTTTACAGATAGACGAAGCAACTGTAATTGATAACAAAGCCATTTTATTAGCCTATGTGAGATTTGTCAATGACCAGAAGGAAATTACTGAGGAAATGTTATTTGCAAGAAGTTTGATCACTGATGCGAAGGGGTCATCGATTTTTAATGTGGTAAAAGAGTATTTTGAGGAAAAAGAGATTCCCCTATCAAACGTGAGCGCCTGCGCTACAGACGGTGCTCCTGCCATGACAGGTCGCCATGCTGGGTTTCTAGCCCACCTCAAGAAAGAAGTTCCAGACGTCATCACCATACACTGTGTCATCCATCGCCAACACTTAGCGGCGAAAAAATTAAGTGGTATTCTGCATGAAACCCTACAACTTGTCATTAATGGGGTAAATAAGATAAAGGCTAATTCCCTAAATGACCGTCTGTTCCGACAACTTTGCCATGAAAATGACGAATCGTTTGAGCGATTGCTTCTTCATACGGCCGTGAGGTGGCTTTCCAAAGGAAACTGTTTGCGCCGTTTCTTTTAATTGTTTGAAACAGTAACGGAGTTTCTCGACTCATGTGATCCTGGATTAAGTCAAACTTTGAGACATCGCAAATTTGAAATTGCATACCTTACTGACATTTTCGAAAAACTCAATGAAGTTAATCTTAAGCTTCAAGGAAATAAGATGAATCTCATTAAAGCCAAAGGCATTATAAGTTCATTCATTGCCAAGTTTGAAATTTACAAAGTTAATATTGGTCGTAACGAACTGAGTCAGTTTCCTTCCCTAAAAAAATGCTCAGAATCTCTTCACCTTCAAGATGAACAAATCTTTACTTTCACGGATCACCTTGATAAGTTACAATGTGACATGAAATCAAGATTTGAAGACATGATAAATCTTCAAATTCCGGATTGGATTTTAGATCCATTTTCGTTTGAAGCAGTGGACACTCTTGAAAATCTTTTGCAGACAGAGTTTTTGGACCTTAAATATGACTGTGAGGCAAAGATTGTTTTCAAGCAGTTCGGTTACGAGTTAGCCTGGGTAAAACTTATGGACACTTATCCACAACTGTGGGGAAAGGCTGAATCCCTCCTCATCTCATTTCCATCAACCTATTTAGTTGAAAAAGGATTCAGTTCTGTTGTCCAGCTCCTTACCAAACAAAGGAATAAATTGGATGTTTGCACCAAAGGAGACTTGCGCCTTCACTTGACGAACATACAGCCGGATATTCAGGCTTTGACTGCAGTCCACCAAGCGCAAGGGAGCCATTGAAAAGGTAGATAAATTAATTTAAAACTATAAATATTTTTAAATTGGTTCAAGGCACTTAATGATGCAACATATATAAAAAAAAAAAATAACGAATTACTTTGAACTGTAATTTTTTACAGAGATGATGGGTGTGTAATTTTCTTGAGGATCAAAAGCACAATAACATACTAAAATTTCATCAAAATCATTAAAGCAAATTTTGAGATAACTGAGTTAACTGTATAAACCCTCACTTCGTGGAATCTACTCATCATATGGTTTTAAATGAAACTAACTGTTTTTAAATGACTCCACAATATATTTGTAAAAATCTGTAAATTTGCAAGTAAATTGACAATTTACTTGCAATTTACAGATTTTTACAAATATATTGTGGAGTCATTTAAAAACAGTTAGTTTCATTTAAAACCATTTGAGATAACTGTTTTTTTTTCTATTTTTTTCTACACATACACAAACCCAAATGCTTAGATACTTTTTTTATGTAATATAAAATAACTCTCTGAAACTTGTTATCTTCAACAGGCTTACAAGATACCCAATGTTTATGGTTGAACTCCAACTCATGAGATGAAGTATAGTGAGATGAAGAATTCTGGACACATCTGATTTGCTTAATTATTTGTTGTAAATAGTAATAAATCTTTTAAAAGAATAAAATACTCTATTATTTGTATAACGACCTGTTACTTAAAATTACATTAGGTAAACAGTAGTACTAAGAAAAGGGGGCGACAGGTGTGAGTCATCTTCCACAAAGGGGCGATGCCCCATAAAAGGTTGGGAACCACTGTAATAGAGCCTGACTTGAATAGGGCGAATTAGTTTCCCGGGTTATTTGAGCGTCCAACAATTCCTTGACAGTGCTCCGAATAATTTGTTTATCGTGTTCGGTAAAACGATATGGTCTATGATTAATTGGTCTATTTGTTATTAATTCTATGTGAGACTGAATGTGCTTTGCCAAGATTCTTTAAGGGAAATCTATCGGCAGCGATTTGACAAAATCGCAAAGCAAAGTTTGAGCCCTTGTAAAGAATTAAATATGGATTAAATGGAAAAACTAATTGATAAGAAGTCTAATTTGAAGCTTTATGAATACTATATAAAAATCTCAGAATCCTCAAATTACTTATGACCGTACAATTTTTTTTATTTTTTTTATTTTAAAGCATGTCGCATTCACCAAAAGGTTATTAGCGACAATACAATAATATTACAATACTTAGATCCTATATAATAAGTTTATTGATTTTAAATAGTCTATGATTTGTTGGTATTGGCAGTCTTTTCCGAGGAGGTCTTCCAGCTTGTTTGGAAAATTATTTGTCTCTCGTTCGACAGTGTATTTTGGACATACAATAAGAATATGTTTTATGCTATTTATTACATTACACGTTGTACACATCGGAGGTTCACTATTTGTGAATAAATAGGAATGTGTATATCTTGAGTGTCCCAGTCGAAGCCGTGTTAATGTAATTTGTATTTTCCTATTTTTAGTAGTGGGTTGCCATGGAGATACATTACTCTTTACTTCCCTCAGCTTTGATCTTGAAATCGACCACTCTCGTTCCCACGCACTAAACACTTTCGCTTTGAAAAATGCTTTTAAATCACTAGCAACGCTTCGACATTCACTTTCCAAATTAGTGTTAAAGATCGCGTCACGCGCACTAGCATCTGCTATGTCGTTGCCTTCGATTCCAATATGCGATGGTATCCATATAAACCTAACACTTTTAAAATTCAACTCAGCTTCCAGTAATTCAGCCTTTATTAATTTTCCAATAGGGTTTTGTTGGTAAATTTGCTGTAAACTTCTTAAAGCACTGAGGGAGTCGCTAAGAATGAGGCTGTTTGGAAATGTCTGTGAGTTTACGAGTTGGAGAGCTTTGTATAAAGCAAAAAGTTCAGCAGAGAAGATGCTGAGGCTGGAAGGCAGTCTGTATTGGGAAACATTCTCCGAGTTTACAATGGCAGCCCCTACCCCTGTTTCACATTTAGATGCATCAGTGTATATTTTAGTGCAGTCACTGTATTGTTGTTCTAAAATCAAATTAAATTTAGCTCTCAATATGGCTGGGTTTACTTCGTGTTTGTTAAACATACTTAGTGTTGTATTAACACTAGGGATCTTAATAGTCCAGGGTGGTGGATGATCCAAGTCTACGGGAAATACAGGGGGAAATTGTATGTCCAAATAATTTAAGAATATTCTAATCCTTTCGTAGTAAGGTTTAGCTGTTTGTGGCTTATTGCTGAAGTGTTGTAAGTATTTATCGGTGAAGGTGTTGTTATAAAGGGGCTTATTTTTATTCGATGCAATTGAGGTAGCATGTGACAACGTTAGATACATTCTTCGATAATGTAGAGGAGGTTCACCCGTTTCACTGTAAATACTATCAATAGGAGTTGTTCTAAAAGCTCCAAGAGCAATTCTAAGTCCATGGTTATGAACTGTATCGAGTAATTTTCATGTGGTTTTAGATGCGGAGGCGTAAGCAATTGATCCATAGTCTATTTTAGATCTTATTAAGATTTTGTAAATATTAAGCAGCATAGTATAATCAGATCCCCAATTTTTGTTACTTAATGTCTTCATAATGTTTAGCCTTTTATGACATGATAATACGGTTTGCTTTATATGTTCTTTCCAAGAAAGTTTTTGGTCCAACCACATTCCGAGAAATTTAACTGATGGCTTAAACGAGATAACCTCATCATATAAAATAAGTTTTGGATGAGATTCTGGAATCCTTTTAGAAAATAGTATTCCTTTTGTTTTTGATACTGAGAATTTGAAGCCGGTGAGGAGAGACCATTGTTCTAATTGTGTGAGAAAGGATTGAAAAATATTCGCAATTAGATTGGTATCTTTGCCTTTACAATAAACTACCAGGTCGTCTGCGTATAAGCGAGCCTTTAGAGGCTTTGGTATATCTTTAATAATCTTATTTATAGCTATTAGAAACAATGTTGGGCTAAGGACTGAGCCTTGAGGAGTTCCGTTTTCTTCAGTTTGACTTTGGGAATATGAATTATGGACTCTTACTTGGAATGATCTGTCTTTAAGGAAATTACTAATAAATCTAAGGCAACTACCGCGAATATTCCATGAGTGGAGTTCCTTAATTATGTTGAATCGCCAGCATGTGTTAAATGCTTTTTTCAAATCAAAAAATATAGCTATACATGATTGATTAGTCGACAGTGCTTCATGGATATCACTTTCCAGTTCAATAATATTATCGATGCCAGAACGATTTTGTCTAAAGCCATTTTGTTCGGTTATTAGACGTTTTGATGTTTCTAGGGTCCACATCAGTCTGTAATTAACCATTTTCTCCATTAGTTTGCACGTTGAACATGTCAAACTTATGGGTCAATACGAGTCAGGCTCAAGACTTGACTTTTGGGGTTTCAGAAAAGGTAGAATATACGCTGTTGACCAGATTGAAGGAAATTGATTATGTTTCCAAACGAAGTTGAATAATTGGAGAAGGAATGTTTTCGCAGATTCAGGAAGCTGTTTTAAGAATGTGACTGGGATATTATCAGGTCCAGGACTAGTATCTTTCATGCTATAAAGTGCGTTGTCAAATTCCTTTATAGAGAAGGGTAGATTTAATGGAGAGTCTTCATTTTCGTCTTGGCATAGATTTGAATTTTCCACCATTAATCTGTTTTCGAGGAAGGTATTATTGTAATTGGAATTGGAAGACATACTTTGGAAGTGTTAGGCTAATGCGTCAGCCATTAGCTGCGGAGAGGTTGTGACTGCATTATTAATCTTTAGTCGAGATAATCTTGGTGTGTACTTTAATCCTGAAACTTTTCTTATTCTTTTCCATACTTCACTGATGGGAGTTGCGCTGTTTATTTCGGAAACATACTTTGACCATGATGTTTTCTTAGCTGTTTTAATGATAAGCTGTGCCTTCGCTTTCTGCCTTTTGAAATCTATTTTGTTTTCGACGGTTTTTTGTCTCTTGTACTTATTAAGTGATGTTTTGGCGGCACGGATTGCCGTGTAGCATTCTGTGCTCCACCACGGTACAGGGGTGCGTTTTTTGTTTGTCCTCTTGGTTTTTCCTATAAAGAGTTCTGCACTCCTTAGAATAACAGTGTTAAAATTATTTAAAGATTCATTAACGTCGTCACTCATTGTACATTTTGGCATTTCGTGGTTAATGTAGGATTCGAATTCTATCCAACTTGCAGATCCTGTTTTCCATTTCGGAACAAATGATTCGGGAGTCAGAGATACCGAATTCTTAATAAGAATAGGATGGTGATCGCTTCCATATGTGTACTGAAGTGCCTCCCAAAAAAGGCGGGGAGTTAGTTGGGGGTCACATAAACTTAAATCAATTACTGATGAGTTTCCAGTGTTGACGTTAAATCTTGTTGGAGAGCCATCGTTAAGAAAGTTAAGCTGAAGGTCCGATATGATTCTTTCTACAATATTCCCTCTAGCATCAGTATGAAACGAGCCCCAGATAATGTTGTGACTATTGAAATCTCCTACTATAATTCGAGGAGCCGGTATCTGACTAAACAAATCTTTTAGTTCGTTATAAGTTGTAGGAGAGCTTGACGGTAGATAGAGATTACAAATATAATAAACATTGTCTGACTTAACTTTGACAACTATGGCTTCCAAGCTAGTTGTTACGGGAAATGAACTTGCTTCTAATGTATTCTTAACTAATGTTGCTACGCCACCACTCGATATATTGTTGGTCGTCATTCTATCTTTTCTAAAGCATTTGAATGATATAGAGTTGTATATTTTTTGAGGGTTTAAATTGGTTTCTTGCAGACATATTATGTCCGGAGACTGTTCAGCAATGAGAAGTTGAATCATAGCAAGGCGATGGAAAAATCCATCAATATTCCACTGTAGTACTGATGTGAATTTTATAAGGAAATATTTTTATGTGTGTTAGTTCTGGCTTAACTGAGAGGTGTCGCTTTCGTAATCTGAGAAATTATTACCGATCTGAGCAAAAATTTTCTTTTTAAGTAAAGTTAGCTTGCGCTTCGTTGATTTGTCTTTTACGTGGGGATAAATTAGACTCAGCATACTAGTCAGTGCTAAAATATCAGTGGTGTACTCTTTTATAGTACTAATAGGATCTGAAGATCCGCTAATACTGCTTAGCAAAAGAATTAGTTGATCGAAGTTGAGCACAAATGGAGGAGACTGGTTTTCAATAAATGTTTTGGCCGGTTCAAGTGATTGTATCAAGTGTAGATTGCTATCTTCATTCTTTGAGTTGAGCCTTGGCTTCTTTGTTTTTGACTTATCTTTTGGTACAGGAAAATCATGGCGCTCTATAATAGGTGGACTTGCTTCAGGTGTAATGATTTCATCAAAATTTCTTTTTGGTTGGCTTGTATCGACAGTAACTGTTGCTTGAGAAGTTTCCATAGTTGTAGATGTTTGTGGGTTGTCAGAGATAGTTTTTGTATCTGTTGGTTGTGTTGCTGTATTTGTTCGAGATGGTGCTAATGGGATTTCATTTGATACATGTGGAAGTACTGTGGGTTGTGCTATAGGTTCAGAGCATTGGGATGCTATGTGGCCTTGTTTTTTGCAATTGTAGCAAACCATATTATCTTGAGAAATGAATATTCTGTAGGAAGTGTTGTCGAAGTCAAGTAAAAATGAATCTGGAAGTTGTAGGTTGTGTGGACTGACGAATACTTGTCTTCTAAAACTCAATATGTGAGTATATTCCGGTAGGGATGCACCAATTCTTAAGAATGTCATGGGTGAAACAGGGGCTAAGCCAATTTTTTGTAATTCATTAATCAGTATATTATGAGGTATAGATGGGCGAACATTTGAGAGAACGATTCTTTCTGCTGGTGATATTAGTTTTCTAGCACTGACTACTATTCCATTAACTTCTATTTGTCCGTAGTCATTCATGAAAGTTTCTACTAGTTGTTTATTGGATAGATACATGCATATCCGGTTGTTTGATAACCGAGACGAGAATATTATATTTTTTGGCTGAATTATATTACCAAGAGGAATAAGGTAATCTTGAAGACGAGTGTTTTCTAATGCACTAAAGACGATTGCTTGTTCCTTTGAAGGAAACATGGGGCTTGAAACTGCTGACGAATAGGTTCGGGGAGCGTCTGATCTAGACTGAGATTCTAGAGGAGTCGGAACATTTTGATTGGGATTCATGATGAAGTGTCCGAAAAATAGTACGGCCCTGTCACCTGATAAAACAGGTGTATGGGCCTGCGATAGTAATTATCCAGCTAATGAGACCAGTTTCTTATCGATAATAATATGAAATGAATGAAACTAAAATTGTTGAATACACAGTTATCGACCGCTTTATTGTTGATAAACTAGTTTTTGAAGATATCAGTAAATGCACTTACTGTTGAAAAAGTGTCCTTACACAAAATTCACAATTATATTTTGTTAAACACTTTGTAATTTTGGAAATACTCGGAGCCCACGTTAAATACAGATTCTCTGTATTCGGTCAGGGCCGAACTCGACCGTACAATTCCTTATTGAAATTCGGTTGCTACCACTAAAATATCGGATAAAAATCCATCTCTCGCTTTTCTATCCTTCTATGACTGACATTGTCTCTCTGCTTCGGTAGTCACGTGCTGTTCCATTGTTGATACAACGCTCGCCGGTCTCGGCGGTCTCCCAGTTCAGTACTGACGAAGCTTATAGAGTAGTACGTGAACCAAAATCCGCTTGGACCGCTTGGCTACCTACATGTTGCGGGGCTTTCATATTACTAATAAAATTTTCGTTATGTGAACTTAAACGTGAGGACGTAGGGAAACAAAAAATATACAAAGCATAATTGTGCAAGGTCGAATTTGGTATATGCCCCTTAATTTGTGAAATACGCATTTCTTATGTTTAATTAAAAGTTTGTTGTTCTGATGTTTTCGCATCTGACAAATTTCCACATTTTATGTTTTTTAACCATAAGGGGATATCCGACTTATTCTTAAAAGTCAACGAGTCATCCACTCGATAATATATGATGTTTTGGTTTTCGGTAAAATTAGTACCGAAGATTTTCGCTCTCTTATTATTTGAAAACATTGAGCAATCCGGAAGTCGTCAAGAGAAATTGGTTAATATACTCTGTAACAAATGATGCCGTTTATTGTTTCTGTTGAATATTATTTGATAATTCTTCCATTAGTGACTGGCCCAAAAAAGGTTATTCTGACTGGAGAGATCTTGCAAGAGCCCTCACAACACATGAAAGATCTGTACATCATAGAAACTCTTTTAGATCGTGGCAAGAACTGCCTATCGCACTTTTGCTAATAATACGATATGCGGATTTTTTTATGCTTCTTATTCAAATCTTAAAATATACAAAATAAGGGGCGGCAGTTGGGAGGCATGCATCACCCTGAAAAATATCACCACACGGCCCTGGTCGGGACAATCGAATAATAAATATAAAGGCACTGTTCGTATAAACTTTTAAAGTTATAATTATGGAGGCAGAAAATGAGCTTTAGCTGCCCCAGCTGATACTTATTGTAAGGCTGGCTAAAGCTGCCCCAGCTGATACTTATTGTAAGGCTGGCTTAAGCGTTCCCTTAATATGTGACACAACTGTTTTTCGCTTACCAAATAAACTATCAAAGGTGCTTTCGTTTATGCACTTTTGGCTGCTAGTAGCAGCTCGTAGTGACTGAATTTCGTTCGTTTATTACCGGGCGTGACGCCTAGTCTTACCTTCCCCTTGCCCCTTGAGCACATAACGAAAAGTATGGGCTTCAAGCCACGGACATTAAATATTTGTCCGGTTTGACGTTCATTTAAAGGTTAAGATTGTGCCGATTACGATTTAAACCTAACTAAAAATATCTAAATATGCAAAATTATATTATCAACAACATTATAATTGGAAGCTGGTCCTCTAACAACACTGGAAGTTCATTGGAATTGGCACATGACAAGTGGTTTTGAGGATCCTGAGCAATCGTGTTCGTTTTGCTCAAAAGTCGTGACGACTGGAGCGTCACGCACAAGTGCTTGAAGCCCAAATAAACGAAAGTAACATAAATAGGAAAATATAACAAAGGCCGATTCATGCAACGTGCATTATAATTACATTTTCATTACATTATAACTACACTTAAATTACATTATCACTGCCTAATCAAACCAGTTCATGGAACGAATTATTTATGAACTGACAAGGCTGGCAATTGATAAACGTCATATTATTTGAATCGTTTGTGGTTGTGCTAGAAGGTCAGTTATTTGCAATTATTTGGAAGTTGTGAGGTTCTCTCAGCAAAAACGTGTTGGAATATATCAGTTTCACTACTTTTGAAAGTAATAGTGGCTGCTCGAAATAGAAGGAGACCTCGGAATGACAGCTGTAACATTTTTGGCGCATGCGATTTCATGAATTTTACCATAGACATAGACATTATATTATATTTCTCTATCGTTTTCACTAAAAATATAATGTAATTATAATTTATAGTCGAAAGTAGACCAACTCCTTAATGCAATAGTGTAATTGGAATTCAATAGTGGGGTTGCATGAACATGCATGAAACTATAGTAATCAACTTTTACTGATGTAAATGTAGTTATAATGTTATGAAAATGTAATGATAATGAACGTTGCATGAATCCGCCTTAAAAATGTACGTGACGTCAGAGTACTAAAGTCACACATGGTAAAAACGTTAAAAGACGTGGCATTAAAAATGTTCTGCCTTCTGCTGCTAAGCAATAGTTTCCTCCCTATTTTTGATATTTATGTGATTGGTTTTCCAATGCTATTATAATGCCTTACAAATTTGAAAATAACTTTTCTAATAATTGACCGTTCATTAAGAACAAACATCTACTTCTCGGGCATGTGCCCCGACAGACAATGAATTACAGTTCCAAATTAAACGGGGTTGGGATGTCTTTACGATATAACCAATTAGCCATTCTCGTTTGTAATTATAATGGACAATACCACTGTTATACCGGTTTCAGCGTATTTGCTCCTCATCAGTACTTCGGGCATTACAAATTTGATAACTACTTTGTGCAGACCTTTACTGGGTGAGAATTGATGAGACGAAGGTGACAATTTATACAGACAGGGAAAATAAGGACAGGTATGAGGCGGTAATGTCGGGGAAATCCATAGAGATACTACAGTTAGAGGACACAAGTCAGCTCGGAACTCATCAGCGTGTAACAGAGAGATGGAAAATAGGGGGCTTAGGATTTCTTTCTCTAATAGCGTGTTTGCTATATATACACAGACAAAGATAGAAAAACCTCTGATCTGTAGTATCTCTATGGGGAAATTCCTCAGCAGATGATTGAAAGGATTAATAAGGGGTTGGGGGAGATGAAAGGGAGTGGGTGGATAGAGTTGGGTCAGCTAAGAGGAAGGGGAGAGAGTCAGGGATTGAGGGTGTTGCAGATAAATGAATGGATGAAGTCATTTTTAGGAGAGAAATTGATGTGGTGTGTGGATTTGAGGTGGAAACTCGATATGAGAGAAAGCATGGATGGATTTTTGGACGATACATGAGAGGCAGGAGTGGTCGGAGGACTGAGGGCGGATGAAGAAACAGGAACAAGAACAAAGAAATTGTCTTTGACGTCGAGAACGCGTTCAACACTGTCAGCAAACGGGTGGTGTTGAGCGAGTTGCTGAGGCTTGGAGTTGAGGAGGGGCTGGTTAATTTAATAAAGGACTATAGAGGGGGGAGGTATAAGACGGAGGCTGAAATGCCCCAGAACTCGGTCCTGGGACCAAGGCTCTGGAAGTGTGGAAGTTTGTGGGATAGTATGTAAGATTACGGTGTATGCATACGTGTCTAGTATGTACGGCAAATGGATAGACGGAGATAGAAAGAAAGGCGGAGCAAATGTGTGGGAAAATTGTGGAGGATATAGAGCTAGGCCCGAGAAAAAAACCTTCGTATCGATGAGGCGCAAATACGCCGAAACCAGTATACTAGTGATATTGTCCCTTCTAATAACAAACTAACATTGTTGGTTATATTGTGAAGGTATCTCAACCCAGTTTAATTTGGAACTGTATTTGATTGTCTGTCGGGGCACATAGCCCGGCAAGTAGATTTTTGTTATTAGTGCCATGAACGGTCTACTCTTTGAAATAGTAGTTTAGCTAACTAGTGCGGAAAGTGATAACAAAAGTTATCATAAAGGATCATTTATTATTAAATACATATCAACAAATTAAGTATAATTATAAATCATTTGATGAGGCTTATACCAGGGCCATTAAAAGATTATCGAGACATACGTTTCTTTTTATCAAAAATTATAGCAGAATTCTAATAAATTTCTCAATTTTTCAGTCATTTGGTACACTACAATCATCCAAATGTATATTTTAAATATTCAAATGTCAGTATACTCCCCACAGGCTGGCGCGGAAAAGTCATTCCCAAATGTGTAAAGCGTTATAATAGTATCATACTATATTATCTTGACATTTATTGATAACACGGTTCATTTAAAAAAGATATTTTATTTTTATCGCTGCACTAATAAAGTAATTAAGTAAATATCTCTAATGGAAGTCTACTCCATCACTCACTTGGCATATTATGTAATCTCATATAGTAGGGAAAATTAGCTGAAAATTTTAATGTTGTTGATGAATGCCGAAGCTAGAGTAAAACTGCACTAAGAGTTTTAACAGGTGTTCTGAAATACACTGTCGGATGTATTGGACATCTTAAAATGCTCAAAATTATTAATCAAATAGGATGTAGATTCTGTGCAATGGAAATAGAAACCTACATCCACATACCTACTCATAGTTGCATAGTAATCCAGATTCTCAGTCTACAGCATCTAGATATGGAAAAGACACTTACCCAAGCTAAAGCCAAAATATATCCCAAAATTGCTCTGAAAAATAGGTCTAAATAAGCTACCAGTCTTTGAGACTTTCCTTAGGAGCTGAGTAGAAGAAAAGGGGCACAAGATGTCTTAGGTGTCAATGACTATCACCCCCAATACATATATACATCTGACGTTTAGAAGTCAATGACATTCTTAAGGTTCTGGTTAAGATTCATTTATACAGATAAACAAAGTAAAACGCATTTAAAACGAATATACATTTATTTCTCATTTTTAACTATGACAAAAATAAATAAGATCAGTAGGTTATCATGAATCTTAAAATTTTCTCAATGAAAATATCTACCCTATTGGCAAACAAGAAATAACGTTAATCAAATATAGATATACATTTAGGACGGGTCAACATTGTATAAATATTTACTCATGAAATAGATGAATGAAGCTGTTTAATTTATGCGATACTTAAAGTAACCTGGAGTCCAAAGAAATGTCAAAAAGTGAAACGTAGTAAAAACTACCAAAATTTAAAAAGTGGTGAGTACTACAAACAGTACTGAACTACAAATGATGATGAAGATTTAGGAACCTGGCAAGACAATTTATCATATTTTTGTAGTCTCATGATGTTTGTAATATATTATTCTCAATTTTTTGCACCGATTTACTATTTTTCACATTTTTTCACAATTTCCTTGATTGTGGAACTTCTATCGTGTTTCATCGACTCACTCACCTCTCTTTTTGATACCTTGGATGCTACATAGATATTTTCCAAGTTTACACAGTTACTTGTTTTTTCTTTTGTCTTAATTTGAAGTAGGTACCTACTTAATATATTCTCCATATTTTTCCAATTTTCAATTTTCATTGGTATAAAGGGTATATTTCCCTTTAATATTTTCCTTTCTCTTTACTATATGAGCTCCAGGTTTGAATAACCTACACTAGCAATTTATAAATTTTTTCCTAATATCTAACAATTTTTAGTAACTACCTAAATATATAAATGAAGAATTGCAGCAATTTCTATTGTTTGATATGAATCAATTTTATGATATATTTTTTTTAATACAAATTCAAAATTTCTTTAAATGGTATTGTGGATATTAGGTAGTTTAAAAAAAATGTTTACTCAGTTATCATCCCGCGCGAAAAAAGTAACCACCATGTAAATTAAAGTAGAAAAATCGAAGTTCAACTAATTATATAGGTTTTTCAATTAGACGCAAAAATTATAATACATTTTTCACGGTTTAAAAAAGTGTGGGCATACGTGAAGCAAGCTTATGTAAAATGAAAAAATAAACCTTGTAACAGTTCGTCTCCTTAAACCGTCCCTGAGCCGCATTTCTCATTCCACAGGCCGTAGCTGCTTGCAACTCTGGCACCCCACTACCACAGGCGAGACATCGCGCATGAGCGTAAATCCTTGTAGTCGACAGGAGACGAGATCACCAATTCATTTTTCACAGTTTCATCATTTCATATCAACATACGCCAAAAGATCTCACGAGACTCTGTCAATAACTACACTGACCTCCTCCAAAAGGGGAGAGAAATTGAGCAGCTCCACAAGGAAGAATCCAAGAAACCCACTAAAACACCCGAAAGAACAAACTTATTGGGAGCAGTTCCCCAACGGACTAATATTAACAAGAACCGTTGCAGTTTCTGCCATAACAGAGGTCATACATTTACTGAATGTAGAAAAAGGTTGGCAAAGGAGAAAGATGAGTCTTCCACCTCCGCTACAGTCACCGTCAGTAAGTCCAATACAGAAACTCGACCTAACGGGATCACATGCTACGGGTGTGGAAAGGAGGGATATTATCGCAGTAATTGCCCCATTTGCTCTCAGAATCCGTCTGGAGCTGAAGTAAAATCAATTCACTTTTACTCATTAAATACGCTTACACATCTAAGTACACAGGTTCCAACAATTCCCATTACTGTGGAAGGTATTCCTGGAATCGCACACCTAGATACAGCGGCGAAAACTAGCGTTGCAGGCAGATCCCTGTACGAGAACCTGAAGCTAATACCGAGTATTTCGTTTAAGAAGACACAAGCTACTGTAACCCTGGCCGATGGATCCAGTCGAGCTCAACAAATACTTAGCACTGCCGTCAAGATAAATATCGAAAATAGAATATTTGAGATAGACTTCATCATACTTCCCGAAGCTGAGGATAACCGATCGCTTTTAGGCATCGATTTCTTGGAAAAAGCGGCAATGGTTTTGGTACTCCCACAACGTTGTTGGTCTTATGCGGATAAACCAAACGAGCTTTATGAATTCATAACACAATCAGCAGGAAGTACGCCACATCTCAAATACTCACTCCCGTCACATGATAATGAAGGGAATAAGATATGCGCGACCGGAGTAACGCAACAACAGCAAAGACGCTCGCCATTCCTAGAATTATACGCATCACCCTTGCCTCATCAGGAATCGTACATGATACAGGAAATCGACATCCCAGTACAAACAGTTCACCCTGTTGACACTCTACATGCGGGAGATGGATCGTATTCTCCGAGCACTATCGATGACATTTTCCGAGATGCCTTACCAGCCACGTATAGTCCGAAAAAACACGATCCTAGAAAAAGGAAGAGATTCGACTTATTCAGCGTAGATATAAGACTACACCCGGAGGAAGCAACCAAATTGACTGAAAGTCAGGCACACTCTTTTAATGAGCTCCTTCTCAGACATAAAGACCGATTTAGTGAGGACGGTCCACCCACAACATTCGCGGAGCACAGCATCGAAACAGGTAGTTCCTCACCAATTGCAACAGCTCCATATCGGCTAAATCCCAGTCGCCAAACTTTACTTCGGGGAAAACTAGATAACTTGTTGGCATCAGGGATTATTGAAGAACGTAGTACACCATGGACGTCGCCCGTAGTCCTAGTACCTAAGAGTGATGGCGACATACGAGTATGTGTTGACTACCGACGAATCAATGCAATTACAGTACCAGACAGGTATCCCTTACCGCGAGTAGACGACCTTCTCCATGCTGCGAAAGCACTGCCATTTATGTCCAGCTTAGACCTACAATCTGGCTATCACCAGATTCCAGTTCGTAGTAGGGACAAGGAAAAAACTGGATTTATTACTCCATTCGGAGTATATCAATATAACTGTATGCCATTTGGTCTTCGTAACGCGCCCTCGACGTTCCAAAGGCTGATGGACAGATTCAAGATATCATTAAATACCGTGGACCTATTAGTATATCTCGACGACCTAATAATCCGTTCTGAGAGTTTCGAGAAGCATATCAAAGATTTGGAAGAGGTATTCACCTTACTCCGAACATATAGCCTGAGAGCCAACCGAAAGAAATGTCGCTTCGGCTGCTCCCAAATCAAGTATTTGGGACACCAAATCACACCAAAAGGAATTTTATTGGACCCAGATAAAGTTCAAGCCATTGTAGCGCTACCACCACCTCGAAACAAGTCTTATCGTTTGTGCAAACCTGTTCGTGGTATCGTAGGTTCATAGAGAACTTTGCTAGTCTAGCTCGTCCGCTCACGGACTTAACAAAGAAAAACGCTCCCTGGAAATGGAGTGGCGTCGAACAGACTGCTTTTGAAGACTTAAAACGCTGTCTGACCACAAGTCCTGTTCTGAAGCAAGCAGATGACTCACAGCCCTATATTATCAAGACTGATTCCAGCGCCTATGCCCTTGGAGGAGTATTAGTCCAGGGGGAGGGAGAAAAAGAGCGTCCAATTGAGTACGCCAGTAAACGTGGCAGACCAGAGAAAAAGATTACTCAGGATCCACAAGAAGACTGCGACACCCGTGACCCAGTCTCCGCCGAACAGTTATCTAGGGATTCTGGTTCCTCATCAAGAAGATCGAGAAACCAGAGGGTGAGATTGTAACAGTTCGTCTCCTTAAACCGTCCCTGTGCCGCATTTCTCATTCCACAGGCCATAGCTGCTTGCAACTCTGGCACCCCACTACCACAGGCGAGACATCGCGCATGAGCGTAAATCCTCGTAGTCGACAGGAGACGAGATCACCAATTCATTTTTCACAGTTTCATCATTCTTATCTGTGATTCTTATTCCTACCTCGGTAGAAGACAGACGGGCTTATAGTGCCTCGTAAAAGACTTATTTCATTTGTACCTATTTCATTTGTGTATACTGTAAAATGTTATATTTTCTGATTATTCATTAAAGTTGAATATATCCATAAAATATTGAAGTATCATTGCCGCCCTGCTAGCCGACAAAATACCAACGTTATAACCTCCATTAATACTTTTGCAAAATACATAACAGTACATGATTCCTGGGTAGATTTTAGGGGAGGAATTCTTGACTGACGGAAGAGCTTGCTTCCCAAGAGAACATATATTTCGTCTGTTTTCTCGGTTCCCTCAGTCAAGAATTTGGCCACTGGGAGACTGCTAGATAAAATTTGTTCTCTAGGGAATATAATATATTTATTCTATACAAGCCATTTTTCGACATTTTATCTCAATGGATAGGATCTTAAATAACTCAAATGGGAATTAGCGAATAGATACGTTTCTATTAGGAACCAAAGTCGCCCTCTATTTAACTGATTTATGAGTCCACATGTTGCCACTCATATGCGTCCTAGTATTCAGGTAGGGATAGCAAAAATGTGCTCACAATCCAGTTAAAAAAAACTTAGCTCAGAAAGATATAGGTGGAATACTTAAAAGTGTTCTTTAAACATTTTCCAGTAACCAATATTTCGATTTTTAATAACAAATTGAATTTATACATTAACTTTTTCTTCATGAGAAATTACATAGCACTTGGTGTTTTTGTTAGCTTGTATTGAAAATTAAGAATGGCGATTACTTCCTCCCAGTTTAAAGCTCATTTTCAGCTTGGACAGTTATTTTGATAAGTTTTTAAAAACAGTAATAAAATGTGACCAGTGTTATTTTATAAAAAATAGACAGTTTTTAGTGTTGCTGATGGCCATCAATGTTTTAACTTTATCATATTCACGTTACAATCTCAACAAGTTTGTAAGTAAAAAAATTTTGTAAAAAACATTTAAAAATTTTTAACAATATATTTTCATGTAGCTTCCCTGATGATGGGTGAAAATTCACTCGAAAGCTTGGATTAAATACTTATAAGAGTACACTTATACGTTTTATTGCTGCACTCCCTAAAAATATCTCCACAGAAGTTACTTTCTAACTAGTCAGCAAAGACTACCCTTCAATTATATATATATATACCTTCACTCTTATCTTATGTTAATCTAGTTATTTAAGTATTTCTTATTATCCAATTTAAAGGTCAAAATGTAATAGAGCAAATTTTTTTCACTCTTATCCCTCTTTATGCTGTAGGTACTGTGCACAGTAACAAATTGATCCCATATACCTGCAAGAAAGCAATAATGCTTAATGTGAATCCACACTGCTCGTTGCGCGGTGCAAGACCTTCTCAAGAGTTCACAAGTTGGTCGCGGAACGTCCAAAATACTGCTTCATTGATTCGTTCGTGTTTGTAAAGGATCCAGCATTGTTCACGCATGAAAGTAAAACACGCCAAAACAGATAAACGTCCATACTAAGAAACGCTTGGCGAGAACATTTCTTTAACTTGCCGACTCCTGACTTTTTGCACCAACCAAAAGTTCAGTGTTCGGCAGAGGAGGGTACTGTGGTGAAAATACGCTGGACCTGATGTGGTCCTTTTTGAACTTATTTTGTTATTTAAGTGTACAGGTAACTGGAAAGTTTTGTAAAATATCCATCATTAATAATATCTTCTATGTAATAAGCGTATAGGAAAATTGACAACCATGATACATCCATATTTCAACATTAAATACATCATTAGATATTAAATGCTACATACAGTAATACAGAATAGATGTGAACCATTGATCCCTTTTATGCCTAAGAAGATATGAAAATGTACTTAGATTTGAGATCCTCTCCGAGTACTCAATACTGGCGACATCTGGAGATTGTAAGCAGTTTGCGCACTCTGTTCAGTTCCGTTTTTCGGATGGATGTCGACCTGAACCTCAATATCTTTCGTTGACTCTGTAGTACCATTCTCTAAAAATAAAACGTATAGGATACAAGTATTTCCTTCTGGATAATAGTATATATCCTATTTATCAAATGATTCAGTTAAATGAATAACAGGTAAACGAGTTCTAAAGAAAGTGTGTTGCCAGTATTGTGGGTCATTCTCCTAGTGTGTTTAATGACCCAAGAGTATCTCACTCTCTCAGCTTATGAATTTTCCCTCAAGACTTTAATTTGGCAGTTTGAACAATTGAAATTAAGCACTAGTTTACTTTGAACTCACTCAATTTCGCTCACAGGTACAATACCGGGCGAGAGCAGAGTTTAAAAAGGATGAGCTGATTCAGAACGACCTCATAAACTTGAGATTGATTCGAAAAAGCTCTGATCATGAAATACTAATGAAAAGGAAGAAACTTTGCGATATTTATTAGTTGGGGAAGTTGCCAAACTAAGAGTGAGGATTGACAACAGCAATTAATCTCCGAACAACGTTAACATTGGTGATAGGGTAACACTTAAGTGGATCTCAGGGCACAAAAGTGTTGTAGAAAGTGAGACGGAAGAAGGGTGTCAAACGGCATTCAACGTGCCAACACAAGAAAACGGCGAATTCCTGTACAAAAAACTCGGAACTGCTAACTTAATATTAAATCGAAGCAGGGGTCAAATAAGGAAAGTGGTGAGATCACCCACTGGTCACAATAGACATGTATAGAAATGAGCATATTTATCCGTTGCGCATGTAATAGGAGGAAAAAGCCTCCCACGTTATCTGTGAAAGTTATCATTGAGTCATTGGAGATGTGAACTTCTGGGGTTTCTTCTCCAAAAAGGATTTAGACTGCCAAGTCTGATGAGGACAACTAGTCTAATCACATAAACGGTCCAGCCAAGATCACAAACAGCATAAGGTGCCGAGGAGTCCTGGCTTCTGACTGGATATCTTTATGTTTTGAAATTGTAAGCATCTAGCTGCTGTTATCTGACCTTGTGATGGAATGTTTTAGAATTATTTTGGACAAATTCTTAAACTAAGTGAGATTAGTAAGTTTGACTTGTTACCTTTATTATTCTCAACTTTAACATCTTTAACAAGCTTTGACTTCGTTTCATTTTTTGAAGATTTTCGAGTTCCTTCGGGAGATTCAATAGATGATTTTGGTCGAGACTGTGGATCTACCATCCTGAAAGATTCTAAGAATTCATTGAGATCAACTTGTCCATCGTTATTCAAGTCCATCAATCTACACATTTCTTCGAGTTGCTCATGTGTCACCGGGCACGGCATGTGCTTTTTAATTAAGTTGCAAGCATCGGAAAATTCTTCCAAGCTGATATAGCCTGAAATTATTGTGGTATTACAATTTCAAAAAAAATTGGTTACAAAAAAGTGACTTCATACATTCGCATTCTATTGTTATGCTGGTACTACAATTATTAACCGTTTTGCATTTTCAGTTTGTAAGGGTCAGATGTTAAAATTAGGAATGGATCGAAGAATATGTTTTTTTGCTGATTATTTTGGGGAATTAAACCACAGTCGTTTTATATTTTTTCAATTCATAAACAATAAAGCTTTTTTCTGGTCTCACATATTACACTAATGAAAAATTCAACAACTAAACAATGTAGACTATGATAATATTCTTTTTTTTTAATTTCTTGGGAAATTAAACCACAATATTTTTAAATTCTTTATTTCAACGTTTCGGTAGCGTTCCAGCTACCGTTGTCAAGAAAAAATAAGTAGAAATTAATTTTTACCCCTAACTGACACAACAGAAAAAATTTGACAACTAGACAATCAAAAAATTATTTTATTTTATTTCCCAAGAAATTGAAAAAAGATTGAATGATATACCACAAGGAACATACAGAAGATATAATAATATTGTTATGATGTCATACAAAAAAGATTTTAGTTCACATTTTATCAAGAATATGATCTACACATTTTTTGTAGCCTTAAACTTCAAAATATGATTCACTATTTAGTTGTCGAATTTTTTCATAAGAATTCGAAAAAAATTAATTAGGTGTTAAACTTAACAAAAATATGATGTTACCTCAGTATTAATAGTTAGTGGTGGACAAGACCATAATGGGGAATTTATTATTTTTAACATGCTCATTCTCACAAGGTTTTTATTTCTATTTGAAAATTCAACTTTCAGATGATTTAAATAGTTCGCCATATATACTGTGACGTACATTACCTAAAAGAGAAGTTGGCTACAAAAGGGTTAACATTAGACTACAATTCAGTCGTCTTCTTTTTTAAAATCGTTATGCTTATGTTAAATCGCTTTAATAGTGAATAATTACTAACATCAAAATGATTTCCAGAGCAATAGTTACTAGTTTTAGTATTTCTTCTAGCAGCCACATATCACAATTCTCGTCTAATTTCTTCTAACAAACTTTTTACGAGGCGTTGCAATTGTTCGTGCAGTATAATACAAAACAATATTTATAACACATTGACATCATTTTATCTTTAAAAATTTTTAGCAAAATACTTTCATTTCTATAATATTCTCGTATACGACTAAAAAATTTTGATATTTGATGACTGTATTATAGGTTTTAGATGATGCAGAAGTTTTTATGAAGAATAGCTTTTTTCCCTAAAATTAATATTAAAAAAGTTTTCCATATTTATGATTCCAACTTAGGGGGACATATTGTATGTGACATATCTTCGAACTTCAAATTCGATTGGACTTTTGTAACTGGCTATTAGTTCATAAAACATCTAATCAGAAATTGGCTAACTTCATCTCTATGTATGTGACGGTATCTGCGGCGAAGGTTGCGAACATTTAATAATAATTCTTAATTTCCAGTTTTCTCCTAAAATAGTCGGTTTGAGGAATTTTAAAATTAATTTTTGCTAGATATATGGATACATAGTTTATTGTGTATAAGATAAATCTTTCCATTAGAGCTCTGTGCAAAATTTGAACAAAGGAATCAACATAATTATAAATAAATTATGACAGAACTAATTATGATTGCATATATTTTTGTTAATTGATAAAAAAGTTGAGATACAAAGCTAAAGTATACAGTCATTTACCATGTGCTCACAGCTTTAATATACTAATAATATCTACTATGTAAATTCAGAAAATTCATTTAGTATATTATTAAAATTGAGGTGGTATACCAGATCATCAATATTATGAACATTCTTAAAAAAATTGTTATTTTTTAGATGGCTGAAAATGGGATATTCAAAAAGCATATGATGTACCTAATAACTCGGGGAGTCCATGTTGCAGACAGAGCAATTTTCTGTGCTGTTAATGGTCCGATAGGGGTTATTTTTTTGCAAAATGTTCATTGAGACATGAGATTCAAAGGCCAAAATCTCGATGCCACTCGGCCACCCCTCCCCTCCGAATTTACTTCAATTGGGGGAATTCTCGGCATTTTTCAACAAGGCACATACTTCATATAACTGCCGTCTCAAACGGGCCAGAATGTTCCAGTCGGGGGTATTGAAGTGCCCTGAATCCATTTCTGGATCAGGTCGGACCTTCCCAGTTTGGATTGCCAAATTGGGTTTCAAAGTGCTGGTGGCTATCGAGGGTGGCCAAAAGGGGTGCCTGGTCCAAAATATTAGATTTGATTTGATATCAACATTAAGATTGATATGATTAGGCCAGCGATTGAGCCCATGTCACTCTCTGACGAATCCAGGTATGGGTCACAAATTTGAATTCTCTTGAAAGTCAATTTTCTTATACAAAGTTGGTATTTTGAGGGTTTGTGATGGTGTAATTCTATGTTGCTATGCTATGCTATGCTATGCTATGCTATGTTGCTATGTTGCTATTCTATGTTGCCCTTGCATGAAACCATGTGTGCTGAGAGGGTGAAATTCTCCTCCTCTTTTTGGTTAGGAGATGGTACCTCCACTTTGTTTACATTCCAGTGATGATAAACAAACTATCCTTCGTGCATTTATCGACAAAGGCTCTCTTCTAATTTTCAAATAGTTTCGAATGAGTATATCAGATGAATTTCGGACTTCTATCCCCTTAAAACTCTTTCTAATGAGGTTCAATAGTGTATGAATCAACATACCATCTTTGTATGGGAGAATTGAATTTTACAAGAATTTAAATGTATGGCTCAAGGGACCCCCTACCGCCCATTCCTGGATTCTTCAGAGAGTGAAATGGACTGAAATAGGTCAAGGAGTATACTCACTTGCCGAGTCATATCAATTTTACATGTTGATATCAAATCAAATCAAATCTCAAGTTCTGGCCCCTTGGAGAAGGCTTAGTTTTCGACAAGGATGAGGCCAATTTTGAATCTCATGTCTCAATGAACATTTTGCAAGAAAACCCCTATTGGACCTTTCCGACTAAAGTTCGAAGTGAAAACCTACTTTGATGAGATTAATTAATGTGTGCAGGTATTTGCAAATAATTGTTTTTTTCAACAACCAGTAAATGTGAGTATAGTAAAGAGTAACTAGAAGCAACCTTACTGTTTATGTTATGTTATGTTATGCGAAGTAGTACTTATATACTTTAATAAAATACCAAAAACGGGATATCAGGTCAGTACCCTATTTTTCCCGATAACGGTAGCTGGAGTGCTACCAAAACGATGAGTTAAGAAATATAGAAAATATTGTGGCTCAATTTACTGGAATGATAAAAAAAGAATATTGGATACACCACAATGAAGATACAAATACATTTCGGGTCAAAAATGAAATTAAATGCTATATATGGCACTTGAAATATTAACTTTAAGCTAGGCAGGTTATGAACAGAAGAAACTGACTATTAAAGAAGCTGTTGTGGATATTATTTGGATAATTCCAGAATAAAAAGTGTACCAGCGAAGTTTGTTTCAAAATTACTAAATTTTGACCAAAAGAAAATTGTATCAGTATTGCTCAGGAGAGCAGCTGTTGATTATGTTAATTATTAGCCACTTTGAATTTTTAGTTTATAAAAAGCTGAACACCTATATGTCAAAAAAGCAATTAATATAAACGACATACTCAAAATCCGGATATACGTCACAAGCGATGACGCACACCAAGAAAGCTATTGATTGTACCATACAATATTATAGGTATTGTGTGACTTGTCACTTTTTTTAACAAACTTCGTGTATCTAATTACCTACCTGATTTGTCTTTATCGATGATATAAAATATGGCCTCCAGGCTTTTCTTGTTTCTATATAATGTTTCCACAACTGAATGAGCACCTTGCACGGACTGAAAATAAAAACGTATAAGGTAAATGGCCCAACTATCGGACGCTTAAGAGCGAAGTCGAACTTTAAGCGCTCGGAAAAAATATATGCTCTGGAAAATCACTGACACGGATTGTATTTCAGGTTTCTATATTTCTTTGCCTATCATAATATATTATCTCCTTCTATAATAATAAATATAGTTGTCTAATGATTGATAATTTATTAAAAAAGGTACATTTGTCCCAGTCATCGGACGCTCTATCAGAGTGAAGCTCTACTTATCGGACGGGATATGTCCCTATTATCGGCATAGGTGGGATAAATAATAAGGCAATACATAAATTACAATTGATTTGAAATACAATAAGACAAGAAACAAAACATCAATTATAAACTGTTTAAAATACAATAAAAACGTTTGCTATGTATTCAAAAAATGGGCGTTCTATCATCTAGCCATTATCTGACTTGCCAATCTCCCACGATTTTGGAACATTATTATTGACCTCCTTTGGAATTCTCTTATAAGAATATATTATAATAAGCGGTGGTGGCAGTTCCCTAACAGCATTGAACATAAAAATAACAGTAATTGCTCCTTTTCCGGTATTATTTGACATGCTGTATACAGTTTTATCACCCGTTTCATCGCAGATATAAACTCTATTTGGTTCGGTTACATTGTTCTTTTAAATAATTATTTACCTCATCGAACCATTGGCGTATTTTTTCTTCTGTCACTTTAGATCGGTGTCCAGTCAGGCTCTGTGGAGCCCTTTTGGGTCTCCTTGAAAAGCTCTTATACCAATGACGACCGATAAATAGACTTAAAAAAGGAGCATGGTCCTAGCTATCGGACATGTAATAAAATAATTAATAGGAGAATCAAATGCAAACAAGCTTCATTGAAATAATTTTTTACATGATTCTTATACTCTACATAATAGTTAACATTTTATAACATATAAAAATCCGTTGCTAATTTTTTTTTGTTTTTATTTACTTTACTATTAAATATCTCAACTATCAGTCAGTTTATGTACCAAATATCGGTCATTTCACGTACGAACTATCGGTATAGCAGTTTATCAATTTATCAACTCTTTTATTTAATGAAATATGCTATGCCGATAACTGGTCGGAAAAATCATTGATTTATCAAGTACTATTGTATTCTAAAATATGTTAGAAACTTTCCATCAGTTTTGTGTAATGCAATTTGAAAAAAAAACATAACATTGTTGTAGTTATCGGACACGTGTCCGATAGCTGGTACATAACCCAATTTAATATGTCCCACTTATCGGCCACCATTTTATAGGAAAAAACAACGATAAATTAACAAAAAAAACTATTTTGGAATAGTTAATATACAATATTATACTAGAAAAATCAACCCCATGAAGATATATTTTTAATAAACATAAAAATGTAAGATTACTGAATAGCACTGTCTTACCTACTTCGCAGGCGAAATGACTCCTTTGGCTAATGTTGTTATCACTCGACTATTCTCAAGCTTGCTGAGAATTATAGAAGTTCGTAGAAAGGGTAGGTTGTGTCAAAAATGTGGCCAAAGTGTGCAATTTTTCAGTAGAATATATTTTTCGTCTCAAAGATATACACTTAACTTATTATTAAGAAAAAACCAAAAAAGTGTCTGACAAATTGGGACGTGTCCGATATATGGGCCATTTACCTTATAACATAATATTCTAAAGTAGAAAATAGTCGTTCGAAATGATGCAGAGCCATTTTCAGAAACTGATGAAACCTTAAATTGTGGCTTATATTACATTTATTCTACGCATAAAGGCCGACTAACCAAAATGAATTGTGTTAAGTTTGCTAAAACGGATCTATTAAAAATCTTGTAGGAGTGATTTTTTGATGAACTGCCATGAAAAAAACCTTTTGAAGAACCTGCATATTTACAAATATTTTATGAACATTGGCATTTTGAGAATTTTCTAATAATCAGGATGTCGACATTCTCACAGAAATGGGTGCATTTTCAGTGAATTTGATTTATTGCTTCATTTGATAGAATTTCTTTCTAAAACGACTCTAAAGAAAACTATCAAAGGGTGCGGTTTAAATATCAGGTGACGCAGCCCTTCTTTGCGACGCCAAGTAGCACACAACCTTGAAAACGACAGACCGGTGTTTGAATCACACCACTACATGGTGAAAGTGAGGCAGAAAGAACAAGAAACAGACTGAGTAGAGATGAAATCATTGAAAAAACCACCTTATTTCTTGGATTTCAGAAATCCTGGGACATGCTTAAAATGGTAAAAGGAAAGAGTATAACTTTTCAAAGAAATTCGTTAGGAATTAAGCAATTAGAAGGAATAGGATCCAAATAACATCACCAGAATTGGAAATAATGTCATTCAATAGTATACAGACGGATCAAAAGCGATAGAAGGACCGGGTATAGGAATGTACGGGCCAGGAACCAGGAACCAAGTACTCCGAAAGCTTGGGAGAGAACCCAAATATCTTTCAAACGAATATAGAAGACCAATGATTATCATTGTGCCGGATAGTTAAGCAGCCATTGAAGCATTGTGCTCTTGGGTAATCAGTTCCAAAAAGGTATAGGAATGCCTAGGCAAACTCAATGAACTAGGCGAGAACACCTTACTGTGGATTCCAGGACTCACTGGAATAGAATAAGATGAGATAGCAAATTAACTACCAAAGAAGGGGACTGGTGCACCCTTCTGGGGGACTGAACCCTTCTGCGGTATCAGCTCCAATGTAATGTTGGAAGAAATAAGCAGAGCTGAAAAAAATTGAATTTAGTAGGGCTAAGACAATCAAAGATTCTGTCTATTGTCGTTCGTACAATTAGAACTTAGGCACTGGAAAATATTTGAAACATCATTTCGCATTAACCACAAAAATATTACTGAAAAAACATTTTCTTGGTGATGGAAATGTACTATAGATTATCCCTTTTCGTAGGGGGGGGGAAATAAAATTGCTTTCTATAGGCAGGAGTTTAATGCGCTCTCGAAGGATCTCCCCAACGCCCTTACTCTCTAGCTACGCCACTGAAAGGAGAGCTTTAAATTTTTCAGGAAAATACAGAAATATTTTGTTGCGAAATATGATTCTTACGTTCAATTTTTCATTTTTAACATCGAACGTTGTCTGGTACTTGACTTTATTCGTTTCTGGATCAACTACAACCAATTTATCTTTCAGCATTCTCCAGGGAAGTTGTAGCCCGGTGATATTTTCCAACGCTTCACACCATTGGCTGATCGATATGTATCCTAGAACAAAGGTAAATTTATGACAGCCGAAAGTGTAAGCGGAGAACGTAGGACAATAGGTTTTTTATATTTTTCTTGGAATTAGTTTCTCTAAATTCAGTTAAATTAATTATATTTCGAGAAAAATGAACATATTTGGAATTTTTGGCAAAAAGTTAACCACTTTGAACACTACACTATAGAATTAACAAGAGCCGTATTTTAAAGTTTACTTCCGTCGTAAATATACATACAACTTTCTGTCGCTTGAAATAAAGCCCTTGCGTTTGAGACGAAGTGGGTCAACATTATTTCCGCTATAAAAAACATTAAGACAATAAATAAGTTTCTAAAGTAGATCTAGACACGCTATGAAGTATTTTAATGTGTTGGATATTCACTTCGTTCCTTTGGATGTGGAAATGATAAAAGCCTTGTGATATTTTGATCACCACTGACAGTACAATTTATTCTTCGCGTATTATACAAGAGTAGTTTAATGGATGATTTTTTGAATTTCCCGCACTGCAGTAACTTCAAATGCAGCACTGCTATCATCCATTAATAAAATTACCTCTAGCAGCGTCATGTTGATTTATTGGAGAAATCTCAAGATTACAATATCGCTGAACGATCAGGATTATGATTCACGTATTCTTTTGGATCCCTTTCATTAAATAATATCAATTAATCTTACTGACAGGTACCTATATAATGTCTCTACAGTTGTGCATGGACTACGTTTCACATAAATAGAAGTCACGTGAAGTTGCAGTCGTATTCGCGAACTTGTTATCAAAACCAGCATAATGGTGTAAAATTGACATTCGACTTCGAATCAGTAGCGTAACGTTTTCACATTTTGTAGATTAACACAAAATTAGAATATTAAAAATGAATTTATCATATGTTAAGTTTCAATAAATTGTATTTGGGAGTTCTTTGAAGCTTTTCGAGATATTTTCATAAATAATAGAAACTGGTATATAAAAATATATATCGTTGAAATATTTATGCTTTCAATTAACGATTGGCGATGTTCGATAAAATTGGCCAAAAATTAGGACTTGATTACGTTCTCATATTATTGAAAAAAGGAAGAAAAAGAAGAAATACTAACTTGACAAAATTTTTATTTATGAAAAATAGTGGTGTCATCTGAATGACAGGAGTAATGTATTAGATTATTACTTGTTTTTTATTTGACTTACCTACTCACAAACCATTTTTCGGCATGAAGCATGGTTTGTAACGCCAATGGCTTGAAACCATCGCTAAGAGGCGACATTGATAAACAAGACTGATAGTGTTTTCTGCGCAAGACAGTTGGCAAACTCCACGTGGCTTCTTCTTATGTGAAATGGTGTCTAGCAGATTTCCACAAGATTCTTCTTGGAGAACTCCTCCCTTGTGCGCTCTTATTCCAAAAGATTACAACTCCAGTAACTCACTGCCCGCATTCGCAGACAATTCATACATGTACAACTGGACAAGCAAGAGAAAAGCCGCGAGCTGGAATTGCGCCTTAGCAAATGCATAAGTAGTGGGAGTGGAGCGCAGTTGTAGATTTGTTCTCGTAGCAAGTTCCTAGCTCTTATGGACATGTTACGGACATATTGAGTCTGCGCAGTATCAGAGTTCAGGCTCTGCTGGAACGCTTTTTTAATACTGCGCAGACTCAATATGTTCATAACAGTTGGGAACTTGCTACGGGAACATACCTTATTATCTCTGGTTAGACTTTCCATGAAGATTTCAATATTCGTTTGTGCAGCGCTGCTACTTCTTAGAATATGGATAACAAAATTAGACAAAGTGTTAGGTTAGGAAGCCCGAGCAAGGAATATAAAATTTTTTTTTAAAGTTTCCCAAACAAGAGAGAGATGCTGACAAGTTAACTATTGATTTGAAGAAAGTACAATAACGAGTAGCTGCAATGACAGGTATCTAATTACATAATATATATTAATGTTCGCTAAGACTATCTATAACGGCCTGAGTGTTTGTGGCATATTACACGGCTTGTAACGGCTTAAAGGAACTAGGAACTAGGAACTAGGAACTAGAAAATATATAGGTTTCGCTAAGAGTAGTATTATCGAACGAGTGAAAGTGTGATGAAAAATTCTCAATTTCTACAATGCATAAATACGGAATTTTGGGAATCATTTTTGGAAATTTCAGAATTTTCATTATACCTTCACTAGTTTGATAAAGCTACTGTGTTAGCGAAACACGTCACAAGTTAAGTTCAACATTAGTTCAAATATAGTGGAGATTTATACAAATTAAGTATATAAATTCAATGACATGGTGGATAATTTATTAACTTAGGCGATGATGATGGTGACATGGATATCGAGGATGAGGAGTACGAATCAGAAAGCGACATCAAGGAAGATTATTCGTTTGTTCAATTAAAAGTATGTGGAAATATATACCCATAATATGTATTTGTTTCACTTTTTTGAACTAATAATAAAACGAGCATTGGAGTGTTTTCGATATTACCGATAACACCCTTATCTTATAATTTCTTCAACAGCAATGAACAAATTACAAGTAAATCAAACGACAAGTTAATTGAGCAATAAATATGTCCATTGAAAATATATATCATAATACAATATTGAATCTTCATAAAATATTGTCTCCAGCTTATTAATGAATCATGACTTAATAGATATCGCAGAATAATAATTATTCTAACGCTCTATGAGTTTTGGAAAATATTTTTCTGTTATTTTTCAAGGACAGTGACCGTTCAACTAAGGAGCAGCAACTACTTCTAGTGCTATAGGCATCGACGGATATTGAATTATACTTCAAAGTCAAACGGGGTTGGTATATCTACAGGATATTCAACACCAACCATTCTGGTTAGCAATTAGAAGGGATAACATAATTTGTAAAGCGATTTCCGCGTATAATCTATATATGACAATGAGTGAGCATGAGCTTTCATAGAGTGCAGTGACCGGTGAGTAATTCTGTCACTTTTTTGAGTCCCCGGTCTCACTTAACTAATGTAGCTTGTGTTAGACAATTATTGAAAGCAGAAAATTTGGAATTTTAACGAATATCAATGTTGGAGATGAAGATTCGTCAGATTTTAATGAAATGGAGTTTTGATTAGAGGTACCTACACCAACTGCAAGTTTTTAACAAATCAGCCCTTATTAGAGCTACAAATCATTCTTGAATGTAGAACTTCTAACTAATCAATAAAATTGAATAACCTAGGAACTTATTATCACCCAACTACACTGCACTGTAACGGCAAATTTATCACTTCTAAATATATTTGAATGGTAATGGTATTGGGGTTCTATTGTCTTCGCTACCTGCGGTTCACTATACAGGAATAATCTAGCGAATGCTGAACACTCATTAACATGAAGAAGCGCTTACAATCCTGTTTAATTCTCTTTATCACCTTGAAGTGTTTCAGTCACGTTTTTGAATTTATAATGAGCTCTTCAGCTATCAATATGATAAAAATACACTATACCAACAAAGTGTCTCATTTGAAATAATGTTTCACTAATATTTATAATATTTAGTAATTTCTAGAATATTTCACACCATGCATTGCTAAGCTATTTTTGAATCCCTCCACTATTATAGCCGATTCCATGGAGGTTGAAGATTCAGCCTAATTTTTGTATTTCCTATCGCCATTTCGGGCAAAAAGTTCAAAGTTTTTTTTCCCGCCTAGAAATTGTATTTTTTCTGTTGCCTCGCCAATAATAACTGGTAGTCCAGTAAAGCATTGTAGTTCGTGTATAAGGTCTTTTTGACCAATCTCCATCCGCTATAACTGTTACTGAAGGAACATTCATAATATTAGCATAGCCTTTCTCAATTACAAGTTTTTTCTCTTCCTTGCCTGCCAATTTTAGTTGATACATCAAAATCTTATTAACATCATCTTGAAGCATCTTTTGTGTGGTTGAATAGTATATTAAAGTTTATGTGGATATTTAGGTCTTTGAAAGACGCGCGAGTTTTCGAGCACGACGGCGAAGCCGGAGTGCTCGAAATAGAGCAAGTGTTTAAGAGACCAGTTATCCACGAATACTCTACGCTATTTTTTTATTGGTGCACGTTAAAATTATGAATATTAATACTTCAACAACAAGAAATGGAAATAAGATCTAATAATGTAAAATGGTTGAATTGCGTTGTCATGGAAATGAGGAGAACATAAACTAATTTGCATTCCGATGGAAGCTCAACCTCATTAAGTTCTGAGAATGTTAATAGTATCAATTTAAATACCATTTCCTCCGATTTGAAAAATCGAAATTATAATATCTCATATACAGTGTGAAAACCACTTATGAAATAAAATTCTTTAAGTATTTTAGAAAATTATAAAAAATGCCGAGACACGTCAACTTTTAAATTGAGTTGTGTGTTATGTAAAAATTCACTCAAGTATGTCATCCATAGTCGGTGTTTTTTTTTTAATGAAACAGCCTGTATATAAATTTTTATTTTAACATTTATTAAACACATACATAAAATACCTGATGTATTTGATTTTAATACATTGAAATAAATGCTCAAAATGTTTTCCACCTAGTAAATGTTCTCCACCTAGTTGTTGGCAATAGGACAGTATAGCACTCCTCCCTAACTTTGTTTAAAGTTTGAGGTGAGTTGGTTGTGTTGCATATATTTTGTTCTTGAGATAACCCCACAGAAAAAAATCTGACGGCGTAAGGTCTGGCGATCTAGCTGGCCACTCAATAGTACCTGTTTGTCCATTTATTGGGAGGGATTTTATCTAAATAAGTTCTCACCATCAAAGCATAATGGGGTGTTGCCCCGTCTTGCTGGAACTAAAAATTTTCATTCGGTAAGCAAGGATCTATTGCGTTGGGATATAAGTTTGCCAACGCAGGAATAACTTCATTTCTAAGCAACTTTAAATATTTTTCAGCTGTCAAATTTCCATCTATAAATATAGGACCAATAATATGGTCGCCTATGATACCGGCCCAAACGTTCACCTTTTGAGGGTACCACAAACCACCTATCCTATAGACGGTTCACGCAGATGGTTCAAGGTCAAATCATTTTCTTAAAATCCGTTTAGAGCCCTAGATGGCACTGTTAGCATAAATAGAAATTAAGTTGGTAATCGATAAAAAAGTTTACAATTTTTATGTTGGTAGATACACAAACGTGCAAACAAACTCCATTACAGCTTCATTAGTTATATTGAATTGAATTGAGTATGCGCATATCCTCGCGCAATTGCATGAGGATATGTACAAGACTGGCGCCTCATTTGTGCCAAGTTTTGAGGTACACTCGTTTGCTCGGGGAGCCGTTATGGTGACCTGTACGGATGGGGGCTCTCTGGCTTGGCTCAAAGTGGCTGCTAGTAAGATCAAGAAGGAGGGACTGGCGCTCAAAATCATTGAGCAGTCGGCCCTTGAACAACTCAAGAAGGCAATGGTATGGGTGCCAGCGCCGATCGAGTCTCCTCCCCAAGAGGTCCTCAGAAAGATCCGGATTGGTAATCCGACCCTGAGGACTGAAGGGTGGGTGATTCGGGCCTCCCGATGAGATGCTGCCTCTTTGAGGCAGAACATTGTATTGGGGCTCGATCCTCGATCGGTGGGGGCACTCAACCTTACGAAGGGGGAAATCCGGTATGGGCTCGGGAAGGTTAAAATTATCTTCTCGGGAACTACGGAGACTACCCCGGAGTAATTTAACAATGGGTAAGGAGGTACCTCTATAGATTTTCGATGTCTGTTGAAGGGGCCTTGGAATTTACACAGATTAACTTGCAGCATTGCCGTGCCGCTGCAGGAGTATTCGCGCAGAGGATGGCAAAGCTGCAGACAGGCATATGCCTCATATAAGAACCATGGGTGTATAAAGGTCATGTGCGAGGCTTAGGCACACCCGGGCGTAGCTTATTCTATGCAGTGGGTGAACCTAATCCCAGAATTTGCATTTCTACGCACTCCAGTGTAAGTGCAATACTAATAAAGGAACTTTGTTCCAGGGACATAGTAGCGGTGAGAGTGGACGTCCTGGGCAGGAATGGTACTAGGCATAGCTTAGTGATATGCTCTGCTTACCTGCCTTATGACTCACCAGAACTACCACCTACTGAGGAGTTTCGCAAGGCGGTGGAATACTGCATGGTCAGGAACCTGCCACTTCTTATTGGCTGTGATGTCAATGCGCACCATACTATGTGGGGCAGCACAGGCGTCAATAGCAGGGGAGTGGCTTTGCTTGACTATCTAGGTATCACTGACCTGCAACTACTCAACCGAGGGACGAAACCAACATTCCGAAATAGGATTAGGGCTGAAGTCCTGGATGTGACGCTTGCGTCAAGTACCGTTGTGAGTATGGTAAAGGACTGGCATGTTAATGATGATCCGTCATTGTCGGATCACAGTTACATTTGTTTCAGTTACAGGGTTGCTGTTGAGGAACAATCAATCAAGTATAGGGACCCCAAGACTACCAACTGGGAACGGTATAAACTGGATCTCGCAAGGAGGCTTGGCGGTTTCCCTAGGAACTTTAGCAACAATGATGAGATCGATTGGGCCATAGCGGAGCTGGGCTCGATTATTGTCTCGTCTTATGAAGAAAACTGCGCCGAAAAAACGAGGAAGGAGGGTAAGGGCCACAAATGGTGGGACAAGTCTTTGGATTCGCTACGGCAACATACCCGGCGCCTATTTAATAGGGCTAGGAAGACAAAGTCGGATCTGGATTGGGAGCAATACCGCCAGAAACGAAATGAGTACAAGAGTGCGGTCAGGTTGGCTCGAAGAGATGCCTGGCGGGCCTTCTGTGAGGATATCGTCTCGGTACCTCAAATGTCAAGGCTGCGCTGGATCTTAACGAAATCACCGGACAGCGCTCTAGGCTGCATGGAAGCCGCACCGGGTGTTTTCACCGAAACCCTGGTGGATACCTTGCAGCATCTACTGAAGACACACTTCCCCGGTTGTGAGGGAATCGAGCGGGAGTGTCCTGACATGGGATATGTAGGTATACAGCGACCATGTAAAGAGGACTATCTTCTAGCAGAAGAAATAGTCTTACACGAGCGGAGTACTTGGGCGATGCGGTTATTCAGATCATACAAGTCTCCGGGGAAAGACCAAATCTTCCCGGCTTTGCTTCAACAAGGCTGGGAGGCCGTTGGCATAATTCTGGTGCATATCTTTCGGGCCTGTTTGGCACGCAGGTATGTCCCTGAACAGTGGAGGACGGTGAAAGTCGTCTTCATACCCAAGCCGGGTCGTACCACATATACGGTGGCTAAATCCTTAAGACCCATTAGCCTAACATCCTTTGTGCTGAAAACACTGGAGAGGGTGGCTGATCGATACATAAAGGAAAAGGTTGGGCTTAGGTATCCTTTGCACAACAACCAACATGCTTTTAGGTGTGGCAAGTCAACTGAAAGTGCCTTACACCAACTGGTAACTCAGGTGGAGAAGGCGCTGGAAAATGGCATGATCGCCCTGGGAGCTTTCTTGGATATACAAGGGGCGTTTGACAGCACCGCTGTAGGATCCATGTGTAGGGCTGCGGCAAATCATGGAATAGAGCCAATGATCACTCACTGGCTTGGGGCCATGTTGTGCAACCGTACAGTAGAGGCCACATGGAAAGACCATGTGGCAAAAGTAATCGTCGCTAGGGGATGTCCGCAAGGGGGTGTTCTTTCGCCCACATTGTGGAACCTAGTCATTGACGGGCTAATAACCCTTTTAAACGGTGAGGGCTTTCTGACGATTGGGTATGTCGATGATATCGTTGTCCTTGTTGTTGGAAGGCACATTACCGTTCTCAGGGACCTCATGCAAAGGGCTTTGAATAGATGGGTAGTGTAACGAACACGGACTTGCAGTTAATCCTGCCAAGGCTGAGATAGTTGCTTCCACCAAAAGAGAGGTATAAGACCCGAGGGTCTAAATCTTGATAAAGTACCACTGCCGGTGGTTGAACAGGTGAAGTATCTAGGAGTGATCCTTTTTTTTTTTTTTTTTTTTTTTTTTTTT
>CAJUYI010000929.1:75678-105423 GCA_910591695.1 Galerucella pusilla | reverse complement strand
GGGCAGGCCAGTTCAAACGATTGATCCCTTCAGTTTCAAGATACTCATTTACAGCTCTGGTCCGATGAGGTCGGGCGTTATCGTCTATAAAAACGAAGGAATTGCCAACAGCTGCGCGCCATAGTCTCACGTGAGGATGTAGAATCTCTCTGAGAATCCTATCACCAGTCAACGTTCCCTCCACATGAATTAATTATGTGCGACCATTTAACATGATACCAGCCCAAAACATAGCACTTCCTCCTCTGAAGGGCGGTGCGGGGCGAGCATGGGCAAGCTGAGCAGCTCTCGTTGAATCCCGACACAAACGTATTCGATGGCTATCTCGTCGGAAAAAAACACCGAATTCCAAAATTCTTCAGGCAAGGCCGCGTGTTCTTGAGCCCACTATAGTCGGCGAGCTCTGTGCTCAGTTTGTAGTCTGGGCACTCTTATTGGTCCGCGACACCTCAAACCTGTCGCAAGTATTCGTCTTCGTAATGTCGAGATCGATACTTGAACTCCCAACGCATGTCTCATATCTCTTTGGAGTGCTGGTATTGCCATGGTCGGGTTTCTTCAGATAGTTTAGTGGATATAGCGGTTTTGCCGCTGATTAGTAACACGCCTTCTACCGCTTCTAGGTCTATCACGAAGAGAATTGGTCTGGAGATACCGTTTCCATACACGAGACACATTACTTTGCCAAACGCCAACTCTGTTTGCCACGAACCTTTGAGAATGATCTTCTTCAACTAAAGCCACTATTCTTGCACGGTCAATCTCACTTATGACTTGACGATTCATGTTTGCACTTAAAATCGTAAAAATCAAATGCCTTGAATGTTAAAATGATCGCACTAAAAATGTTATCTTACAAAAAAACTGTTGTAAACATCTGTATATTGCAAAAAATATGAAACATATTGAAATGGTAAACATTGATAAACAAGCCAACAAAAAATTGTCAGCGCAAAAAAATTCCTTCGCATCCGAAGAGGGTGATGCAAAACTTTTGAATCTATGTGTATATAGAATTCACAGACTTCAAATCTTCAATTCTAAATTACAACGGAATATTCCTGAAAACTCCGTTGGAATTGTTACTTCAAGTTTAACAGATTACCACATTTTCCTAATTTTCTCTGAAAAATAAAAAATTATCCTGTTGCGTTCCTATTTTTTATTACATCATTGCTGTAATGAAGTAAGCCAGTGTCGCTTCGCCAAATAAGTTTTTCTTTGTTGGTGCAAATGAAAATATATCACGTAATATATTATTTTGCTGTTGCTCGATGTTTGTGCCCCAAAGTATAATTTTTCAATCTAATTAAAACTTGGATACGGAAAACAGTGTAATTACGCTAACTCATCTGAAATTTGAACTTCTCTGGTGTCAGGAAACTAAAATCTAATTCACAAGCTAACAGTGCATTTGAAAAACGACGCAATTTTATTGAAGTTTAATGAATTATTCCAAATTGACCGGTTATAATGTTGCAAAAAGGTTTTTTTTTTAAATCGTTCCAGAATGTCTACTATCTTGACGCAAAGACTGCCAGGTTGCTGTGTTTTTTTGCATCTTAATTTGCGCAATAAACGGAACTGCAATATATTTGATCGATTAAACAAATGAACATCCTATAGTTGTCGATCTCTCCCTACCGCAACCTTCAAATTAATTGTTTGCAGATCAAATCCTGAAGAGGACTTATCCCATTACAGGGTCAAGAAATAAAATATGCTTCAATGGAGTCAAATTAAAATTAACAGATATTTCTTCTCTTTCTTTCGGCGTTACCAATTTCTTCCAATATTACATGTACCTGATATCGCAGAAGAGTTCAGGTCCCCAAAGAAGGTATTTCGGCAGGGATGCAGGATAAATTGGATTATAAAGACGAAAATTTAGTGGTTGAACTGTGCAGCAAATTAGTGCTGTCAAGCAGGGAACATTGAAGAATATTCCTTTAATGGGGGATATAAATAATTGGAGATATTTGGAGTTGTGATGAGAGTTGGATTTGAAAGACTAACGTGTATCAAGAGATCAACCAATTCCAGATTCCAGCTTTTTACAACAACACTTGCTTGCGTAACACAAAACAGATTTTAATTGGATTATCCATAAAAACTCATAGTAAAAGAGGAGAGAAATATTTCTATTGTCAGAGGTAGACGTGAAGTGCAGTAGATATTGTTGGTTTCCATTCCATTCTTGATTTGAACTGCATCATTATAAGAGAAGCCTCGTTTGACGAAAGCATCGGAAGGGGAAAAAATAGTTTCGAATTGCAATGAGAAGTTATTCCAGTACACCCACAGAGACGTAGGCAGTTAAATTATTATTTAGCGAACGTCAGCATAAAGATAATTTCCAACTTGAAATATTTGAAAAAGTGTACCATACAAAAGTTACTGCTAACGTAAGAGACAAACTATTGAAAAAATATGGTTTGTTCCTGGATAAATTTCGTCCCGGTATTGTGTTAAACATCAGACAGGGTCTCTATCTAACGGAATAAGCGCTGATATTATTCAGAATCGTTCCATTACTAGTATATTATTTATTTCACTTAAATAGTGTATAATATTATTTCTCCACGACTAAATAATAATAACGCACAAATTATTTTTACATATTTGGCTGCATAATGATATAAATTCTTCACACCAGTGAATAATAAAAAGAATTCACTTTCGTTAGCCAATCACATTCTATTATTATCAGAATTCACGCTAAAATGAATTAAAATGAATAAATCAAATCATCTCTTTAAAACGTCAAATACCTAAGAACGCAAATCGCTTCTGACAGCTCGTCGTTTAAAACGTCAAAATAATTATAAAATAATAATTTTACGAGAAAAAAATGGACAACAGTAGCGATAGTGAATATGTACGCCTCCCGGAATTAATTTCACTTATAAATGTAAGGGTTCCGATTAAAAATATGAGTTACGTATATATATTTCCTCTTTACATTTTTATTAATATGCTCTATAGCCTAGTGGTGGTTGACTATGGCGCGGACGATCGAGGTTCGATACCCACTGGAAGATTTTTCCTTTTTAGTCGTGGAGAAAGTATAGTCTTTTACTTGTGTAGAATGGCTATTATTCACTTGGATGATTCCAAAACTCCGCGTGAATAATAGCTTTCATTCTGCACTCGTTGAAGAATATACTATTCCACTACTAGCTCTGAAGTTGACAATTATTGCTTCTCCTAGCCAACTGAGAAATTGAATTTCTTTAATATTTTCTATTATTAACCTAGGTAAATAATGGACATACTCAAATATTTTGAGAATTCAGGGACAGTAGTTCAACAAAAACTTGTGCAACATAACTTTGTATATCCAGGAGATTGTCAGTAGTAATACCCCTAGGGTCTTGATAATACCTAGATAATTATTTTGTCATAGAGAATGCTGAAAGCTTGTTGCTTGATAATATCTTTGAGCAGCACGCTTGAAGGATTCTCTACGACAAAATTTTGAGTATTTATCAAGACCCGAGGAGAATTCGATAAGATAATTTTTTACTTTGTAGATATCGAAAAATTGATTGTCAATCTGATGTTTAATGATTTTTAATACAAACTTTATCAGTTTTAATCAAATAATATTCATTTTTATTTAAAACTACAGTTGTGAAAAGTACAATTGGTAAATTAATTGAATCGTTAGATGCAATACCTGATCTTCGCGACATTTTTAATCCAGTTGTTAGTTTGACGTTTAATTAATGTTTAATAAAAAGTAAACACCAAACTGAAAACACGACAGGTAGGGTATCTTCGCTGTAATACAGCGGTGATTGGATGAAATTTGACACATGACTTGGAGTTGAGTAATTTGATTGGTTACTATATTCAGTAAAAAATTATCGCTGTAATACAGCGGTGATTGGATGGAATTTGACACATGACTTGAAATTAAGTAATTCGATTGGTTACTATATTCAGTAAAAATTATCTCCAACATATTTGCTTCTTGAAATTACCTATCAAATGAATTTATTCGAATGCCATTAGTTTAAAATTCGCGCTCAACTTAAAATGACTGATGACATTACGAGTACGTTCTTATTTGTTGCTTTCGTTTATTTGGGCTTCAAGCACTTGTGCGTGACGCCTCAGTCGTCACGACTTTTGAGCAAATCGAACACGATTTTTTAGGATCCTCAAAACCACCTGTCATGTGCCAATGTCAATGAATTTCCTGTGTTGTTAGAAGAACAGTTTTCAATTATTATGTTTTTGATAATAAAATTTTGCATATTTAGATATTTTTAGTAAGGTAAAATCGTAATCGGCACAATCTTAACCTTTAAATAAACGTCAAACCGAATAAACGTCAAATATTTAATGTCCGTGGCTTGAAGCTCATACCACAGAGTACACCATCATACTTTTCGGTATGTGCTTGAGGGGCAAGGGGAAGGTAAGACTAGGCGTCACGCCCGGTAATAAACGAGCGGAATTCAGTCACTATGAGCTGCTACTAGGAGCCAAAAGTAAATAATCGAAAACGCTTATTATGTATATCGAAAACTGACAGTGTCTTTCTCAGTCAGACGACAAAGTAAACGCTTCTCGTGGTGCCTTTGTGAATTATTATCAATATTTGTGTTAAATTTGGCTTGTAGTAGGAGAAAAATTGTATAAATACACCATGGTTGTGAAGACATTTATAAACCTCGCACCTTATTCCGCTCGGTCAATAATAATAGTATTCACCACCGTGATGTTTAGTATATATACTATTAGTTAGTCGAATCTTATTCGAGCTCTCTTTATTCAATTGTCGTCCTTTATAATCTTTAGCAAAACTCCAATTTGGCACACTGCACTGTTAATTAATAAACCTTCGTTTTAATATTTGATGAGCTTTTCCATACGGGATTTATTCAAAACAGATTTCATTAGCAACGAGCTCAAATGCACCGTTGCATTAGTCCACTACTTTGCATCTATTCTCTATCTAATTTAGGCGACTTATTGAGGATGAGTTGGTTTATTATTCACGTGAAAAGAGACTGAATCGACATTAGATCAAAAGAGGTTTTTGGAATCAAAAAATGCTCTTCTTCACTACTGACCACAGTCAAAAATATTTATTAAACTTTTGGTCCGTTTTAATCGATATAACGCTTTTAACTGAAACGAATTTGAACAGTGGAAACCCATTTGTAGATACAACAGTCTTAAGTTTCTAATCTATAACAGAGCTACAATCGCAGTTACAAGCCGTCCATGACAGTTCCGTTACGATCATTCACAGTATGTGTGAATAGGTTCCATCAACTACAAACATATTCCATTTCCAGATGTCGATCACCGAGAAGTAATCTTGAGGGAAAGTGTCACTTTTAGGCTACGCTTGATAGTAATCTATCAGATTAAGATTTAATCGAAATCAGATGGCAAACTCTCAGATGATTACTAACAGTGGTGTGGTATAATAATCGTCCGTGGTACAAAGCATAGCTAGAGTGGATAACCATATGGAATAATAATGAAATACAGTGTGAATACTATCTAGGACAATTAATTATGGTTAATAATAATTTTAATAATAATATATTCATGCACCAGAAATTTCAAATATACAGTATACAATATAATACGGCAATGGTGAATAAATAAAAGAAGACCCATGGAAGTGAAACTTGTACGTTGGCAGTATATTAAAATGTAAGTGTAGAATATAAAATTGAATTGAATTGGAACAAATTAACAAAATGAATAACATAAATAAGAGAATGAACAATATGCTCATTCATTCATACAATATTGGCTGATTCGCTTTCCATATCATATTGTCCAGTATACTACTACTACAGTATGTACAGGCGAGCCTTGACCTAGCCAAACTAAAGTCATGGTTCCGGCACTGAGGCTACTGGCGGGCCCATTGTGCCATTCCTGCTACCTAGACATCCATAAAGCCGAGCCCTTTAATAAAGGCCACAACCTTTTTCAGTGGATGCCTGCTTGTGTCTCCAGGGTCCATGACAGGGACTCCGAAAATGCGCCTTCGTAATACAGCCCAGTGTGGACACTATAAGAGAACATGGACTGACGTTTCGTCAGTAATGCCGCAACCCTTACATAGGGAACTTTCCTCTACTCCTAGGTTGTAGAGGTGCTTCCTCACACAGCAGTGCCCTGTTAGGAGTCCTGCTATCTTCCTCAACCTACTCCTTGGTAGTTCAATAGCTGCCCCAGCGTGTCCATTAGTCCATCTCTTCAGTAGAAGTTTGGATTGTCTAGGACCCTGCAAAGCATTCCAATGAGCAAGGTGCTGGTTCCTCAGCCACTTCCTCGTCTCCTTGCCTAATGTTTGTTTTGTTAGGCCAAGGGTCGGGCCCAGGCCACAGAAAAGAGCTGCCGCCCCTTCCGCAGCCAGTGCATCCGCCATTCCGTTGCCTTCAAAACCAGAGTGGGCTGGAATACATTCTAGCCGCACTGCCTTCCGACTTGCAAGATCAGCAAGTCGCTCTCGACATTCGTCAGCAAGTCCTGAGCTGATGGTATATCCACTCAGGGCTTTAATTGCTGCCTGACTGTCGGTGTATATAGTTATCCGTCGAGCCACATAACCTCTGTCTAAGTTTATCTGCGCACATTCCAAAATAGCGTATATCTCGGCCTGATATGCAGATACACTATCACCCGATGGTATACAAATTTGTGTCCTTGTGTTTTTTGTCCAGTATATTTCAATTCAAATTCAGTACTTTGTTATATAATATAATACATAATAAATATTAAGATTTTTGCAATCACCTATGAATTATTTGGAACGTCACTTTCTTATTTTTGACTTCATTATACTTTCTCGTAAACATTAATAGTGGGAAACACAAACAAGTTTCAGAAATTCAATCAATATTGCAATTACATTATTGCCCTGAATCCAGAGTCGTAATGGTTCAAAAATGCCTCTGTATAAAAGTTTCCAAAATCAATTAAAAATAAAAAACGACTTTGGATGCCTATATTTCGGCAACCAGTATCTATATCGAAAAAGTTTATGAGAAGTGCTAACATTAATTTAGCCCAACCTTTATGCACCCGAGCTTCTAAAGTTATAACACGCAGGACGTTACAAGGATTATGCCTCCTGCACGCTAACTTCCCAATGCAGCTCCAGCCAGTCTAACAAAAATTCCTTAATATGTATTTGTACCTACAGTTTGCACATAATAACAATTAATTAATCATGGATGAGAAGATGGTATAGGTGAATATGGATGAGAGAGCGTGATATAGAGCTGTAGACTCCGTTTCCCATAATAAGAACCGACTAGAAGTCTAGAAGCTGCAGTCTTATGCGCGAAGAATCTGAACATCAACGGTGAAGGCTTTGGGCTTTGAAACGGAGTCTACAAAGGATCAAAGTTCACAAATTGTTTTCCAATACAACCTTTATTGACTTTTTCCCTGTATTTCATTAATTTCTGACAATTATTTTATGATATTCCTGAGTATTACTGCAAATTGATTCTGGTTGTGGAAAATATTGTTTTCATTTATTAAACGGACTGCATTATCATGAACAAAGGAGCTTTAATCCTTTATCACGTTATTTGTAGACGTAATTACACTGGAACTTGACATATAATTAATTTTTCAATGCACGCAACGTAGGTATCTATAATGTATTTCATTAGGTATAAAAGCTTGGCTTTAGCAATTGAAATATTATTATAATTCTCACCATTACTAGAGTCATCACTTGTATGATAAGCGCTGTTTATTTAATCATCACAATTCACTAGAGATTTATGAATATTGGATGTTTCTGAACCAAATAATGGCACTGCAATATTAAGTAAATAATACTCCATTATCATTACTGCTGGTAATAGTGCTTATCGAAATATGGGAATGAATATTCCTTCTCTTGTTACGTTCGATTACTCCTGGTTTTGTTCCACTTATCACGTGTTAGAAGTGCCATTCATATAATTGCTGCCCGGATCTACGAATCAAAACAAGATTAACTCTGAATGAACCTCCATTTGGTAATAAATCAATCGAATGCCTCATTTTGGTTGTAATATGTATATAATATATATATATATATATAATATAATAGGATGGTTATAACTTGGAAATTACTATTTCTAGAATTAGAGCTCTTAATTTGATATTTTTTTCCAATTGTGTAATTTGTAAATTGTCAACTAATTTGCTAAAATTTATCAAGCTCGTCCAAAACTCCAGTCTAGAGCAAAACCACTGGAAAAGGAACTAATTTCATTATTTATTTATCAATATTTGTACGTTCCAAATATCGTCAATTATTGTTAAAATAAATACAGTTTTTTATTTCATGTAGTGAACAATTGGTAGGTTGGTAGACACATAAAATAAAACTTTGCAAGAATATAATATGAACGTAAATGAAACCATAACAATAGTTATGTACGCACATATAGAAACGGGAAAGAAATGATTAATATAACAAATGGAACAAATTTTGAGCAGGTGAAAAGTTTCAAATACTTATGAGTATAAATTCGAGAGAACGAAACACAAGATATCGAAATTAATGATATGATACAAAACACTTGGAAATTATACTGTGCAATGAACAGGTCATTTATAAACAAACAAGAAATATCAAAAAAACCGCACAGCGTCAAGAGAGTTTAATTCAGGCAGTAGAATTATCTCAGAAGAGTCAGGGGTGTCACCAAAAGTGACAAAATAAGAAATCTTACAAAAATAAGAAAAGACCTAGAAATAGAACCAATTCTGGATTTTATTGAGAAGCGACAACTTAGCTGGTGGGGGCATCTCCAAAGGATGAATGATAAGTGGCCTGTAAACCAAGTGTGGAAGTCCAGGGTACTAAGAGCTGAAAAAAGAGAAAGACCGAGACAAACATGGGATGGAGTGATGAAAGAAATGATTAAGAAATAATGGGCAAAATTCGTGAACAGACGTTAACGTAATACACTACACCAATAAATGATTATTGTTGATTTGAACTTTCTTTTTGGCATGGTTATTTTCTTTCTAGTAGGATATCGCATATCATGACAAAGTAATGGCTCTTGAGATGTGTCAATGTTCAAGCAATGATGAATTAGTGGTCTTTATATTCATGGGCGTGACAAACTTATGGATGTAAATATTAGGCATCGCATGAGCCATGGTTCTGACATTGATAAAGCTGGTTAACCAAACAATTTTCATGGAAACAAAATATATTGAACATTATGTATTATGTATTACACATTATCATACATATCTTCATTGACAACAATTCTATTAACCCTCGTAAATAGCTTTCAAAGTCATAGTCATAGTTTTCATTGTCCATATCGCACTTGAACAATTGAGCACTCCGCCTACGGCGTCCTGCTCAAACTTCGTCCTCGTGCGATATGGCCACAAACTACTATTTCTATCAAAATATGCCCTTTTACATTTAAAAACAAGCCGCCAAATGTCAAATCAATTTATCAATCCATTTTAAAGTTATCGAACTAAAACATTCAAGTTTTCAAAATTTCAACACCCTGTATTTCGAAAAGTGAATGTGCTATCATAGACCTCTTAATCCTCACATCATTTTGTCCAATTTTACGAGAGGAATCTACATGCAAACGTTGTAATTACCCTTAAAACGTTCGAGATGCTTACACCATTTTTTGCGCGATCGTATTGAAATAAATTGGGAATGAAATAATTTAAATTTCTTCGAAATGAACGAAATGTCAAAAGTGACATTTATACTTTCCGATCAGTTTAAAATATATTTTGCATTTTGGTGAAATTGTTATTATGTTATGTATTTATTACCAGTAAACACAACCTACCGTCCTGACAACCGATGCTGTAAATAAACAAAAAAGATCAATAGCGCAAAAAAAAATATGGAAATAATAGTAAAAATTCATCCGAACAAATTCAAGTGGATCACCACCACTGCGGATACCAGCTTTGCATAGAATTTTAATGTAGCATCGGTGGTTCACTGGTAGAATGCTCGCCTTCCACGCGGGCGACCCGGGTTCGATTCCCGGCCGAAGCATATGAGTCGCTGCTTCGTAAACTCAGAGAGCACACGCACGCAAGTAAGGCACATAACGGAGCAACGTAACGTAACGGTCAGACCTTTTGCGTCGCGACCCCCGGTCGCTCAAACCTGACCTGACGTGAGGAACTGAAGTTCCAATAACTACCATGTTTATTGGAAGATGTGTATATGTTTTGAGAAATGTTTCTAATCTGTACAAACTCACTTTGCACGTAAGCTTAAATTCACTATAATTTTCACTCTGGTTACCACAACTCATTCATTTTATATTAACTCGTAAGCTTGGAAGTAGTGAAAGACAGTTTAAATTCTCAACCAGCCCAGATTGTGACGGAATCCCCTATCACTGGTAGGTAGGGACATTCAATTCTAGACAAATCTATAAATTCAACCATACATAACGGAACATCTATCCGTGAAATACAGTTTAGGCGCTGTGATTTTGAAATTTAAATCCTGATGCACTGACTGTATCGTCTGATAAATGCATCAGGATATTATGATTATGTCGCATAATTTCCGTATCACTGAAATTTATTCATTTTTAATGGGACTGAACTCGAGAGTTATTCTTGGGACATAAAACTATATTTCTGATAAATGAAAATGAGTGATTGAGGAATTGTTTTGATTGCACTATATAAATGAATTTACAGCATGAAACTGTTATCCATTCAGATGAATGTGTGCAACGGTTGCAAAGTTAGTTAACCAACCTACAGGAACTACCTATGAACTTTATGACGAAACCCTAACTCTGTGCGAACTCACAAGGACTTATGCGGAAGTACCTTGGATGTTACCACAAACAACCACAATAATTTTTTAAATGATAAAATTGTGAATAAATTCAGTCACCTGTCATTAATACAATGTGTGAGTGAAAGTGTTGAATATATTTTGACAGAATATACTTATTTATTCAACTAGTATTCATAGTAACTTTGAATGAGTTAAGAAGAAACTTCACATTCGAGTGGCTTGCAATATTTATTCTACTATCGAAACTTTCATTGAAAAATAGAATATTATAGTAATTTTCTTTACACACTACTGCGTGAAATGTTACTGACAATTCTATTATTATTATTTTAAAGTATCAATTGAATATTTGCTAATATTAACTAGGTATATACTTTCCCGAATAACTATGTTCAATATTTGAATTACAAAAAACTCAGACTTTATATCCACTCATAGCATATTTTCACAATACTATAACTGCATGCAAATTGGAACATTTTCTCTACGCACTAGTGTGTAAAGTAGAATCTTGCCAACTCCATAGAGTGCTTGAATTATTAACTTCACAAACTTCAATGAAAAAATAAATTTGATGTTCTTTTCTCTACTTCCATTACTAAAACCGCATATTAAACAGGTTTGGCATTCGCAAAACACAAAATTGTCACTCTTGTCATAAGCAACGTCTATGCTTCTTCCACTGTTACTGGTCTGAGTAACAGTGGAAGAAGCATAGACAATAACGTTGCTTATGACAAGAGTGACAGTTTTGTGGGCACACATTCGACAACTTATTAAAAAAAGGATATCGGAGCAACAAAAGTCCTTACAAGGTGGGAAGTCTTTTTTTATCGATTGAAAAATTACCCCACATTTGCCAAAATTATATTCTCTTCTTGAAGGCTATCTTTTCTAGAACTTGTACTATACATACTTGCTGTAGTTCTCATTTATCGTTCCTTTATTGCAAAATTGCAATTATGAGACAACCTGTATTATTTCAATCAAAAACGCTTGGGGTTGTTATGTCAATGTATTCAACCGCTTGGAGAGGGCATAAGCCTCTGCCCTTAGGTGACGTTCCAATAATGATATATGTAAAAGAATTCGAGACTTAAATTGAACAGTCGAATGACGTGCAAATCTGAAGCTTTATTTTATGAAAACTTCCATATGCAAAATGGTGTTTACAAAATAAAGCACGCCAACCATTTTTCACTTTTCAACTTCCAGCGCGTGATTATTTTCTAAAATAGGTTAAAGCGCCAACAGTTGGCAGAAATTCAATCATACAGGTACAATTCCGAACACGCCAAGTTTTCTTCGAGAAAAACGGGAATTGGAAAAGAACATCCACCGCATTTTCTATCCGAGGTTCGTCGAACAAGGATCACGTCTCACTTACTTGGCCAAATAATTGATGAACCAAATGTAGGCCAGTCCCTATAATAGTTCTCTCCATTTAGCACAATGTAATTGCGTTAATATGTGGAGATTAAATTATGCTTGAAGATCTCAAGAATTTCTAGCAATACTCTATTGTCGTGAAATTTCACATTTTGAGCATGAACGAGTTCTTGAAGGTTTGACTAACTAGATGTACATTGCGTTGATACAATGTTTTGCATATATGCTCCACCATTAGAATTTCATTTATATCATTAATACGTAAAATCCGGGTGATTCAAGTTTGGAATTAATGGCACATGCAAAAGGATAACCCACTAAGAATTTGTCAAAACGTATACCAACCAAGCAAATGTTCGGAATCAGCGTTTGGAGACTCAAACAAGCTCTTATCAAAATCAATAAACAAAAACTAAACCACATTTGATTTGGTTTTAAAAAAAAATAATTTATGGTGTAGTAGTTAAGAGATTTTTGATGGCAGCAACTTATTGTTCCCATTGTACATGTTTCATGAGGCCTGATGATGGTAATTCATTTACCGAAACTAGTAGCTGAATAATTTGTCCTTTTGGTGGACAATATTGAATAATTTTGGTTCGGAATTTGAGTTTTATTGAACCTTTTTTTTAGATTTCATAAAACCACATTTGAGATATGGATGAGCTCTTAAAGTTAATAAGAAACAAGAACATTACATTGGATATTATTGTATTAACGTAGCTCATCGGTAACTGCGTTGAGTAGGCTGTGAACACTTGCGTTAGTATGTACCTACGAGGATTAGGACAACCCTGGAGAATATCCACTCTGGCAGAGTTGATTCCTAAAAATACACAGAAGACATGAGCTTTACTGAAAAGACAGCATCACCAGTCCCAGTCCAGCTAGGATGCTAGGAGAACCGGGTATCTCATTGGTTAAGGTAACGAAACATAGACTTACATAAAATAATCACTAACACAGAAAGTAGTGGTCTTGAACCGAATGCGTGGTGAGATCTGGAGCTTGAGGCACAAAATGACCTCACGGTTATATGCAAGGGTCATTCCAACAACGATAACAATATGGCTTCCTAGTGTTATAGATAAAGACACAGAAGCGGCAATAACACTGTCAAGTAGCGCAAAAAGGCTGGCATGTCTGTATTTCACAGATATACTAAGAACCAAAGATTTTCTTAAACTTGAGCACAGATTGCTGAGTAGACAGCAACACATAAAGGGAACGCATAGTCAGGAGCCATAATCCAGAAACAATCAACAAATGCAGTGAGATATAGTATTGTTAAAAAATGCAAATATCTCTACCAGGAGGGAAAGAGAAAATTGGAAGGAAAGTATATCAATACAATCTTAAGTAGACGGCATCTGACATGCATAGGACATGATTAACAGTTTTATCTTCCTGTTCACACATCCTGCATAGAGGTGTGTATACTAGCTCAATAGTATGGAGGTGCTTCCTTAGTTGACAGTGGCCAGTCAGAAATCTTACTGTTGAACGTTGGTTTTTCCTGGTCTTCGCCAAACATTTCTTCGGCTCCAGCTTCCCAGGGTCGCCCAGGATGATCCTGGCAAGACTACATCCTTTGATTTTATCCCATCTGTTAAGGTATTGAGCATGGGTGTAACGGTTGGCTAGTTCCGCAATTGTCGGAATCGTTAGGCCGTAGGTGTCACTGGGTCCTGAAATTTTCAGTCCAGCCGCTTTCCTGGCTAAAGAATCGGCAATGCGATTTCCTTTACTTCTGTCGTGCCACCACAGGATAATACCGTTATTTACCGAGGCGTCAGCTTAATCTTGGTGGCTACTTATATTCAAGTTGACGGCATAACTATGGTCCTATGTCAATCTTCATATAGGTGACTTCACTTCCACATAATGTGCGTCAAATCGTGAATTGTGGACTAAATTACCCAAAAACTACATTCTCAAATCAACATTAAATCTGTATTGATATTGATGAAAATATTGAAATTAATTGATTGTCCATCACTAACCGTCAACATTGAAGAAGCATAATATATTCGTCAAGTTCAATACCTCATTATTTCTAAAAATATAGACTGGCCTATTCCCGCAGTGTCAATATTCCATGTTGTCGAAAAATTGATGTTGTTCCTGTATAAAGAGCACTTTCTGTCGGTACAAGTCTGTGACATTCGTGTCTTTTCCTCGTTCAAGCCGAATGCAAACTACTGGGAAGAAAATATGTTGAATTCAAAGTGCATCTCTTCTGGAATTGAGCTGGATTGACTATTCATATTGATTGGAATTTTAGGTTTGGTCATTATAGACGTAAACAGACAGTTGATGCCAGCAGGGACTTACGGAGTAGACTGAATGCATACAGATCGGATTACTGATTATAATACCAGGACTGGTGATATATACAGTGTGTATTTGGGTAACTGCACCACCGCATTTTCTCCAATGTTATTTCATATTAATCTGTTCTCTATAATTTTTCAGAAGCAGCACTATTTCACCCTCCATATATGTCTTCGATATACAGCATGTCCACCGTATATTATAGGGAAAAAATGTTTAAATATTAGTTTCAGTAAAAAATGTCATTCCTGACAAAAAGTTTTGCTTGTTCTGAATCCCCAAAAAGTGGAATAATATTCAAGTTTCTCGAAACCCGTCTGATTTCATAGCCAGTTCTATGAAAACCATATTAATTTTTGCACTCGACTTTGCTAATTAGGGGATGGATGGATGGATATTTTCCTGGGCGATGGATGGGACGTTATGAACTAATATTTATTCCGCCCCGATCGGCTGATTTAACTATTTCAGGTTTTTTATGGGGCTACTTGAAACAAAGAGTTTACGCAAACAACTTAAACCATAATATTGGAACAAGCTATCGTTGATGACTTTAACGAAATTACCCCAGAAATGCTGCGAAATACTTAGAAAGAATTTAGGAAGAGAGTTGAGAGATGTTTTGAAGCTGGGGGAGGATGAATTGAATAGATGTTTTCTGTTCACTTAGTGTTTCTTACATCATTATTCTGTATTGTTATTTCCGAGAATGATTATACTTTTCGAATAGCTAACATTATTGTCAAAACATTACTCAGTAGATTAATATATTATTTTTGAATTTATGCGAAAATTCATATGGTTTTCAAAAAATTTGATATAAAATGAGACAGGTTTCCAGAAGCTTAAATTTCATTACATTTTATGGGGTTCCTGAACAAGTAGAACTTTTTATCAAGAATGACATTTACCATTTAAGCTAATACTTAAATATTTCACCTATTAGAAACTCCATCAGTGGACAATTTGTATAAGGCCAATTAATTCCCACTACGCTTTTTATAATAAATTAATAATTATTCACGTAACAAGTCTCGAAAGTGATATTTCACGGGATGAGTACGCAGTTTCCAGGGCGAGTCGTAGGCGAGTCCCGTGTAAAATCAACTTCGGGTAGAGTTACGTACAATATTTTTTCTGCAGCCGTTCCGCAGAAATCCATTCTACGATTTGGATCGTCTTCCGTTAACTCCTGCACAAGTGTTAATTTGTAGAGATGAAGTTATCCTTTATGAAGACATCTTAGAACAGTTGTATGACTAACATTATTTTCACGGGCAATTTGACGTGTACTTGAAGTTGGATTCTCTTCGACACTTCACACAAAATATCCACTTTCACATCATCTTCAACGAAGTGTGGTTTTCTTTCCAATGGTTTGACATGACCAAGTTCTCTAAATTGTGCATGAATTTTTAGACACGGTACTTTGTAAAATATAAGGCAATTCGGGATACCTGTGATTAAATAAGTTTGCCACTTCAACTTGACTTCTGCAGTTATCCCCGTACCCGATCATCAAAAATCTCAATTCGGTGAGTCTCAGTTAAATATTTCATCAAATATTTTACTTTTTCAGGATAAACTGTCAAGACATCAACAACTGACAGAATAAAAAACAATCCACATTACTTACCGATTTAAAACAATCCACTTTATTTACCGATTTTGTCTAATTATTAGCGTTTTTAGGCAATTTTTGGGTATTTATGATAAAATTCATGGGCGTAGCACGTTTTGTTTGATATACAAATACGTCTAATAATTAGTTGGTTCAGATTTTTGATAAATCCATATTTAGCTAATTTAAGAAAGTACCAATATTTCAAGTGTAATAAATTATTAATTTTAAAATTTCACCCCGTATAATTCATAATCGACCATACATTATGTAGTTTGTTGGAATCGGTTCATTTGGAGGATTTCAAAAATATGCAAATAAACAGGGTGTTTTATTAAAAAAACAACACCGACTATGGCAAATTTGCGTGAATCACCCTGTACATTTAAATTTATGTTTACATAACGCACAACTCAATTCAAAAGTTGACGTGTTTCAGCATTTTTCATAATTTTTCAAAATAATGACAAAGACTTTTATTCCATAAGTGTATATTTTTCAATTTTATTGGTAGTTGACAACCAAAAATTAAATTTACTCCAAAAGTTGGAGAAAATAACTAGCCACATCCAATGGTTATCCATTGCATGTAATAAATGAAATAATTAATAAAAAAGTGGTATTTCAGGTTGCCTTAAGCAGCACCCTGTATGGAAAACCTCTAGAACTAGTATAGTTGATGCCGGAACATTAAATATAAGGTAACTTTTTATTCCTGGCCTTGTTTTCATTCAGAATATAAGAATTTCAAAAATGTTTCCTTATATAATTCAGTCCCACCCTGTATATGTGGACTTTTTTAGCTATTTATGTGTAACTTTACGGAACACCAGAACATATCAATGGTAGTATCAACTAAAACTGCATTTTTATTTGTTAATAATAAAATTATGTGGTCACGAAAAACAAGGATTTTCCAACTTCAACAAATGGACACTTTTGGTCAAAAAATCGAGTACAACATAATATACAAAATTCAAAAAAGCTCGGGGTCCTTTGTAATAAAAAATATTCAACACTTTGTTTTATATACGGCTATCATTTTCATTCATACCACTGTTTTTTCACAACATCATAAAATGTTCCAATTTTACTCAATAATGCGCTAACCCTTAATACTCTTACTGGGTCTGAATGTTAGTTTCGACTTAACAAACTTTTCACTTGTGCCTAGCGTTGACCTTCCAAAGGTCAAAGCTTACGAAATGTTATATGGACCCTACCTAAAATTCTAGATATTCATGTTAAATTTAAATATCATTACCTTTGCAATTTTCAATAAAAGTAAATTAAAACCACAAAACGATTTCTACACATTATCCCTTCACAAAATTTATGTTATAACATACCTTTCTCAAGCGGTAAAAAACTAACCATAATTTTCACACCAAGAGTCTTTGTTCTTATATAATTTTATTTAAAAAGAACTTTACACGTTTCACTTTATGAGTTATTAATAAATAAAGTATTAGAAAATATCCGAAAACATTGAAAATCGATAATCTAGAGGCACACCGGTAACACGAGAGCCCGTCATTTTATAGAAGTTGATTTTAAGGTAATATCGCGAATAAATACGCGATTAATCAAAAGCTGTGGATGCGCGATATTACAGACTAGAATACTTGTCGCGCTGCATTAATAAATTCAATCAAAAATAGCTTAAAGCGATAGTGACAAGAGACACACCCAGTTGCCACTAATCAAAATAAACAATGGATTGTATGATTACTGTATTCTTATATGCAATGCTTTAATGCTAACTACGGAGGGATTTTATATTTAATTTTTGGAATTGGCTACGCTGGAAATTTACTGAAAGCGACAATTACAAACTTGTTTTTTGTGAGATAAAAAGTATAATATAAAATTGTTGACTATATTTGTAGTTGTTGATTCTTCAAAAGTGTTTTTAATAAAAAAAATTTATTGATAAGGGGAATAGGTATAGGCTTGGAAGGATTTAGTTGGTGGTATCTAAAATTATGGAATGTGAAGTTTGTAAAAATATATAATTTAACCAGAGTTTTAATTAAGAAGTGTCCATAATTGGAGACACTATTTAAGCTTGAAAAAGTGAACACTTATACAAAATATTCCTCTTTGCCGAAATACAGGGTGTTTCAAATATCGAAAAATAATTTTAGCTCGTCGTTTCAACAACTTTGAATATTTTTTGTTCGTGCTTGGTGAACTGCTCACATATTGGGTTTTTTGGCTTTAAGGCATAGCCCATGCAGCTAGACACTAAGATGGTGAAATGTTTTGAACGTTCTAAACCTGCTACAGACAATATAAAAATCAAAAACAAACGTGTCAATGTCTTAACGTCTATTTTCCCTAACTAACTATCTAACAAGAATGTCCAAAAGAGTGGTTTTCCTTACAAAAGGATTAATCTACAAAGGTCACTCTCTTCTCGCCCAGGTGTCTGTCAGGGCGTTTTTTGCAACAATAAATACAAGGTAGACCACGGTAAGTAAGGTAGATAATACAGTAGGATAGACAATTAGGGGTGCAAGATTATCCAATGACTACAATTCAATATTTTTTACAGTAACAAAACTCATAGGGCAGTCGAATATTGATGTTTCAACTTTAAAATTTGGAAGTTTTTGTATCAATGTTACAGATTTGTCTTTATATCTATTGCAATTGGAAAATATATGATCCAAGTCATATAGACTTCCAATAAAGGTAAAATATAGACTTCCGCTTTTGCCAGAGGCGTGCGATAGTTTTTTTAAAGTTTGCGTAGCCTAATCTGTATCAAATGAAGACTTAGGAATACTGGAATTAATTAGAAAGTTAGTAATAATGAAAATTTTTTGAGAGCTCCAATAACCAATAAAATTTCTTCATTTTTTATCATATGAACAATTTCACCCAATCATGTTGTTACCTATTATTTATTTAAAATAATAAGGCAAGATAAATTGCAACGGTGACTCAATGTGGAGAGCACCTCAGGTGTGAATTCGGAGACCAAACTAATATCAATTCAGGGAGTAATCTTACCGGTTCGCGGGTAATCCTACTTTATTTAAGTTATTGAACTTATATTGAAGTTGATGAGATAATAAATGAAGTTAAGAAACCAAATGAATTTAATAAGTTAATGGATAAATCAAGTTAAGAAATGTTATTAAAGTTAATCAAGAAAGGTAAGTGGGCGCCACCCTGAATAATATTAGTCGACTTGTTTTTCACCTCCCAACTCTCTATCAACAAACCTGGAAATGTTGGAAGGGAAGGAATATGAACAACGTTGTTAAATTTACAAGTTGTAAAATGACTTTAAGAACTGATATGACAGTAAAATAAAAAAAAATGTGGTTGTTTGTTGAAGCACGTTGACTGTCTCAGGTACTAAGTAAGTGCTAAGAAAGATACATTGTATCAGAAATAGTTACATTATTTTTTCATGTAAAATTCAGGATATCTGCAGTAATTCGTTTTTACAAGTGTTTAAGAAATTCAGAAATTCATTTAAGAACGTGGTTCATAAAAAAAAATATATCCTGTATTTTACTATAAAAAAAACAAAAGGAGCAATAAAGAAATGTGATATGATACTATTGAGGAAATCTTATTTATTTCCATTTATCAAAGAAATAAAAAAAAAACAATATCTTAGTAACATAAAAACTAAATTTTATTTTACTACTTATTTCAATCACAGAAAGCGATAAAGAAAATGTAATGAAAAATGTAATCCGGAAATATAATATTCTTGTTGGTAATTAGATTGAATTAATTAATTAACTAAATATACATATTTTAAAGACTTCAACTATATACATGTGAACCTTTTATCAACTGTATAAGAAAAACTAGGAGAAGAAAAAGAACAAGATGGAAAAAAATATCATTGTATGTGTGTATCTGGCGCTTATCACTGGGAGGGAAAAATATAAAAGCAAAAATCACAAAAGGAAAAGCATATACGTAAATGCAACTTACCATTCACATTGAATGCACTTTAGGAAGAAAAAAAAAGTTTGACGTAAACCTCTAACAATAATTAAAAATTGACCTTGTCGGTTCATGGTTCACAGGAGAAAGAAAGCTTTTTCCAACTACTCGCTATTAAATTATTGAACTATGCGATGAGCAATCGACATACGTTGTATATTCCTTTCCTGTTCACATGCTCCGCTTCGAGAAAGAATTTACATATTAATAGTGTGTTCTTAATTTCTATCTATAGGAGAGAAGAATTGAAATATTTGACCAATATCAGTGTATGCTGATCCTCACCAACGGGGATTATCCGTCGCACATTAAATGTAAAAATTTGCCTTTCAGCGGTGATCGGTGCTACAGGTTCTCGACAAGAATCACATGTTGGTGAGGAAAAAGGACCGGCTACTCGCCGTCCGGTAGATATTTAAATATTTTAATGATAGTGGCCAAATATAACGTTACAATATCAACATTACAGTAATAACAGACCATGGGCTGATATATGTGGAAGAATCTGCAACTACCACTAACGGCGTTACAGCTTTCATTAAATTAGTGATTTTAGTACTGACGGTACTCTCTATGTGGCAGCACCATCGCGCCTCCAGAGATCCCCTACCCTGGTTCAACTATCAACAAATTCATTTTGACAAGCGATTTCCTGATAAAAATTCCGTAAATGTCATTGCTAAGGCCGCCTACATAGATATTGAAAATTATTCCGAAAGTGAAAAATCGTACCGAAAGTAAAAAAATCATACCGAAAGTAAAACAAAACATTCCGACAATAGCTACTCTCGATACGATTTGTGTAGAGTACCATTTTCGATCTAATAAATCATACCGGAAGATCTATTTTCGGGACCTAAGCAAAAAAAATCTATTTTTCACTTTTTAGATTGATCTGCTGTATATTTAAGAACGATTAGGAAAACTGCATTGCTTGAGAAAACTAACAAATTCAAGCAAACTGTTCATTCTCCCAATTACAGAGAAGCGGAAAGGAATAATTTGAAAGCGTCCAGTTAAAAAGGTACTTGATCAAATATCTGAGTACATTGGAATTTATACATCTGCTATTCAATCCTCTAGAAATAAATTTGTGCGACAAATAATTCAGTCGCTTAACGTTCAATCGGTTGAAAGTGCAATTTAACAGTAATCGTTAAAATGGAAATTAATTCCGTCAAGACTCTCAACTGATCAGAAGTATTCATTAAATGTTTCGTAATATATACGAAGCACAGCAGTTGTTTAAAGAAGCATGGATAATTAATAGAATTACAATAGAGTTCCTTTTGGTTATATTGTAGTATTCGGCGCGTCATTCGAAAGAGGATGGTTTGTTCCAATGAAATCTACTTTTTTTCCTTTTAAAGTGAAACTTTTATCGCTTCAAAATTTTTCGTCGGATGTTACGGTTAATGATAATGAAAATTCAATAGTAGACAAGATATCCAACTAATGGCCGGTTTTACAAGAGAGATTTATACTAGGTATAGCTATTCTGGGTATAAAGTTATACCAGAATTTATACCTAGTTTAAAACTGGTTGGTTTTACGATGCTTTTTTACACCGGTATAGCAATTCTCGGAGTAAGAATTGCTATTATGTGAAAGCAATAAGCGTTGTAAGTAACAAAAAATCCTCATTAATGATACATTTTAATGAATAATTCATTCTAAACAAAGCTAGCTACCAAAAGTATAATCCAAACCGTAATATTTTACTGAAGGTTCAAAGTGTTCACCGTTAACATCAATGCAATGCTGTAAGAGGGGGCCCAACTGATTGGCCAGCTCGGTCACCCGATTTAACGAAAGCATATTAATTTTTTTCGGGTCTTGTAAGGAATAAGTTTATAAAATCCCCCGGCTATTAGAGATGACATGAAAGAGATAATAAGTGCGGCATTTCGATCTGCTAACGTCGATATGCTGAGAAATGTTAGTCAATCATTTGAACTATTCTGCAGCATTGCATTGATGTTAACGGTGAACATTTTGAACCCTTAGTTTAATATTACGGTTGGGATTATACTTTTGGTGGCTAGTTTGGTTTAAAATGAATTGTTCATTAAAATTTATTATTAATTAGGATTTTTTCTCACATACAACGTTTAATGCTTTCACATCATAGGTCAGTAATTACATTTTACAATGAATATTACAAAATAACTGTGTTTTTATGAACTTTGGGTATAGGAAATGCTTGACAAGAATTAACGTTACATAATCGAAAATTCTATTTATGTCATAAGATACAGGATGTTCCATTTGAAAGAAGAAAGAAAATGACAGGTTCGAGTTTCCGTTAACCCTGCATACAAGAAAGAATATAATTGGAATTTATTAGGATACGGAGATATTGCATCATATTACAAAACTCTGTTTGGCAAAATACATTTGTTTTCTTCAACGTTCAACAAGCTACAAAGCGTTGATTCACCTACGATTTTCACATAAACGTGTCCATATCTTTGGATGGACTCTGTATAACGTGGCAAAACCTTTCATCAAAATCTTTAAAAAAAATGTAACCAATCCGAATTCGGTATAATATACAGGGGTCCCCATCTAGAAAATCATATGTTTAGTTTGTGACGGAGTTATGCAGCACTCTGTATAGTTCGGTATAATTTCAAAATATGGAACTTAAACACATCTTCTATTTTTGTTGATAACATTTTTTGATATCTCTTAAAATAACCCATACCGAAGTTTGTCGTAAGGTTGGTATGTAACTAATATTTTATGGTAACTGGAAAAAGTAAACAATGACTAATGCATCTAGAAGACACCGCATAATTTTTAATTCCGAAATTAAACACTTCTCTCAAGTATTCAGTGGGTGGGGCAGATTTCTCTTTTGTCAACTACTTATTTATCTTGCATCGTGGTTTCATATATTGGGGTGACATACTCTGAGACCTAGAAGAACTATTGTGCTCCCCTACTTCCCTTAGTCAGACACTAGTAGCTCCTTCAGTTTTTCTCCCGGAGGAATCATATGATATCTGCAGGCTCTAGCCTAGGCAAATTTTCCTTTTCTATCCAGTAATCTCCGATGTTGTGCCTTAGGATTCTGATTTGCTTTGCAATTCGCCAGTACGTGGATGAAGGTTTCTTCTCCCATGCAACAGAACATACATTCTTCTTCCTTCACTATTTAGAGCATTTCAGGTACCATTCAGGCGACAATGTCCCGTTAGGATCCCTGTTGAAACTCTTGGTGCAGTTTTACTTTGACTTGTGCCCTCATTAGATTTCAATTACCCAGCAAAATCTTTGATTGCCTAAGCCCTACTGGATCTTTGTAATACAGGGAGAAGCAATACTACAAAAATATTACATGTACTACATGGTCTACCGCAAAAAATGTTGCACATTCAACAAATTTCATCATTTGTAACATACTTGAAAGACTTTCCCCCCTTAAAGAGGGAAGTTCTTATATGAGCCATGCTGCTTCAAAGGATTTGAAGTCTACAGCTCTTGAGTCTGAGACAACAAACAGTCTGTAATTGCTAACAATCCCTCAAGCAGCTGGCTAGTAACTATTTTGTGGATACCATGGCATGAATGAATTGTCAAATTGTTCCAAATCTGACCCACTTGTAATCTAATCTAATAGGAGCAAGAGAAAACAAATATAATATAGGGACATAGTAATAATTGTATATTTCCAACAATTAGACCTTCAATGATGGGGAATATATATTATCTTCTTTATTATATCATATTCTCCTACTGAGAAAGTTTACTTAGGGATTCAACTCCCTGGAAAATCGTTGTAATATACCTATGAATGTACCTAGTAGATTCTGTTTCGCTCCCACCTAATCACGTTCATTAAATTTTATTTACGCTGGGGAACCATTTTAAGATATCTACACCTGCTACCTGCTACTCTGAAAGGAAAGACTTTTAGACCAATAATCATTTTACTTCAGTGGCGGTAGCTAAGTTATTTGCATACTGGTCATGAGCATAATTTGGAGAGTAGTTAGTCCGTGTGGTGAAATTGTGAAAAGCTGTCAAAACATGTTTGACACATCATCGATTATTGGAAATTGTTTATCATGGGACTTTTAATATAACACTTAAGATTTTAGAGACAGTTCAAAACACCTTACTTAGAATTATATTTAAAAAAACAAGACTATACTCCAGAAAAAAAGCTATATGAGGAAACTGAAATATTTAATATTAAGACACTTTATATCTATAGCTGCATTCTAAACGTATATAACAATCCCAACAAATTCAACTACAAAGAAAAAAAATTAACACGGTCTACATGTCCCGTATTTTGAAAAAACTGTAACTCAAAGATCGTTTTTTTTTCTTCGGTCCAAAATTTCATAACCTAATCCAGAACCCAAACTATTTAAATTTGAAAAACATATAAAAAACTATATAACTACTCACTCACAATTGTTTATGTATATTATATTTAAAAATGACATTATCAATAAATCGGTAAATTATAGCATCAATGTTTCTATGTACGAAATAGTTATTTTCCTAACAAGTGCCGAAAGTGATACTTTCCCGCACGCGACTGCAGTTGACCCGAACGACGCGAAACGGAGTTCGGGCAAGCGGTCAAGGGCGGGAAAGACACTTTACGCATGAGTTAGGAACATTATTTTTTCTACGACCGTATATACAAAAAAGTATATCAATTATTATTATAAATATTATTATTAGAAACACAATTTGTTGCATTCTGTGAATTACTTGAAATTGGCGGTCCAGTGGAGTTATTTGGTGTTAACTGGTGAGTGAATGACGTTGATGAGGATGGCATCGTTTGCAGGTCACATAAAGATGACGATGAAGGTGACGGCAACAATTTTAAGTCATTTCCTCTGCTTTACCCTACAGCAAAACTAAAGTTGAAAACACCAACCTTTCATTACCTATACAATAAACAAGATATCTTAAAACTTAGTCCAGTGCAAAACAGATAAATTTTTGTCTAGGCACGGACTGAGTTGGAGGATATTAAATGAAATGAAGTAAATTGTAAAATTACTGTATTAAAATATTTATAATGAATAAACTGAAACTGATTATTACTTTGATCAAAGCTTTCATATTTTTTGGAAAAACTATACAGAGACGAAAATTTTCCGAGAAGTTGTAATCGATGTTGCCACATGTTGTTCACAATAAGGAAATTTTTCCTAGTATTTTCATTAAAAAAATTGGAATGTATATGGAATGGTAACTGCAAATTATTTCAACATTTTTTGGAGATTCGATAAGATTATATTCGTTCAATATGGTTATAATGTGAATACAATAAATAAAAAACGGGAGAGAAAGTTGAACCGATGTTTCCTATCCTCTCTGATTTATTTACTGTCGGGTATTTTCATGTTTATATTAGAAAACTAAAGTATTGGAAAAATCATCCATAAAACAAGCAAACCATAGCTCCGCAATTATGTGAACTGGAAGAAAGGTTATCGCAACCAGCCAATCAGGAGTCAATGTTAACATTAGTACATTAGTAATTGTAAACATAGTCGAAATAATACGATCGAATGATTTTATTGGTATACATCAATTTTAGTGTCTGTATTAGTGTTGTCAATGTGAGGATAATTTTCCGATTTCCAGACAGTTTAGCAAACAGGATAATATTTGGATTGAATGACTTTGAGTATTTTGTAGAATGCATATATAAATCGTCTAGGTTCGGATACAAGACCTTTATTTAGACAACACGGTGTCCTTTTGGTGATTTTGAAGAATTCTGTCAATTTAAATAATACATTTCAATAATTTTCATTTTTGGCTTGGCAAAAGTGGACTGCCTCCTGTTTGATGTCAGCTATCATTTCAAATATTTAGTTTCATATTTTCCAACAATATTATTTACTCCATGAATTATAGAACAATCTATCTCCAACAAGACTCATCGATTTCCGAAATTTGTTCTGTTGTAATGTGAAACTTAACAGCTGTTGATTGAAGAGTGCTACTTAATATTATAACTGTGGATATGAATGAGCGAACGAAGTAAAGTTGAAGTGGTACAGCACTTATTATAATCCTCGACAAATCAGACATTCTGGTTTATAACTCAATATCTATAAATGTTAGTGGTGAAGTGTTTATTGCAATATTCCAATATTAACACAGTTAAGCACTTTAACTTCCTGCTGTTGTTCAGAAAAACAAATTTTTAAACAATGTAACCATGACACAACAAGGAACCAACGATTCCAAATATATCTAATTGTTCACACTATTGATTTGAATGCAAATATAGAGTTAACACATACGACAGCTCTACTCCAAAGGATGTGTATGTGTAAACAGACGTTGTTGACATATATTCTGACAGTTAACGCGTACGGTATCGATGATTTGTTTTCGATTCAAAATGTTGATCGTTACTACAAAAATACAACTACAGCGATATGGACTCTCCACCAAGCGCTCTTGTTTGATGCTGGCTAGTGTGTAATAGAGTAAGATGTCAGAGCGATAAGACATAACGTATTTTCAAATAGATGAAATATGTTAGGTTCTCAGTAGCATTTCGTGTGCTTTGAATACCTGTGTGTTTGTGGAGATAGCCTAAGGGCACCTGGGCAGGTATCAGGTGAGAGAGGTTACTAAAAAAGGTTACTTAACTTAAATTTGTATGACTTATTTTTATATGTATGTATATAGGTTTTGTAGAATAATATTCTAAGAGAGTATCATAAATGTCAGACACTTTCCATGTTATCAAGGTAACTATCACAAAGTTATAATATATGTACTCCGACAGATCCGAGCTATACTGAATACTCTACGTTGTGCATAAAGGGCACATACACATTAGTCTGAGACATTGTGAGTTAATATATATGAAAAAAGGGTAACTGAGTTACTATAGACGTCTCACCCGCTCTGGATCGCATTTATAGTGCTCTCGCACTTATACTCCCGGCTGATAGTTTGTATGTTTAGGGGCTGTTCGGTCATAAAATTGTTCTGAATAACGAAATATCACTTAGTAATAGTTGCCTTGATAACATATTCGAAAGTCAGACAAGTAGAAATAAATGAGGTATATTTAATCTTTGTGGAGCTTTAAAGCGCCTGAAAAGAGTTTTGGTGCATGGAAAGTGTCTGACACTTATGATACTTCTTTAGAATATTATTCCACAAAACATATAAGACAAGCAGACATACAAATTTAAGTCAAGTAACTTCTATTTTCAGTTACCTTCCTCACCTGATACCTGCCCAGGTGTCCTCAGGCTAGCTCTACAAACACACATGTATTCAAAACACACGAGATGTTACTGGAAACCTTAAATTTCATCTATTTGAAAATAAGTTATGTTTGATCGCCCTGCGATCTTGGACTATGAAGCCTTTTTCTTCCAATTACAATATTTCATAGCTTGCCTACGGCTCGTTATGCAAAAAATAGTCGTTTTGTATAGTTGTTCTGTAAACAACTAATTCTAACGAATATTTGTATAATTTGTACTTCATTTTTACTTCGGAAAATTTTGTGGGGTTAAAATATATCCATCCCTCGTACTAAGCATACACATTTTTCTGCAATTCTGCATAATTTTTCCGCCACACTGCTCACCTTTTTGAGCAATTAACAATGCGGAACTTCACTAAACGTATTCCAGAACTTCCAGAATATAAAGAATACGAACAAAAGTCGTTTTATGTTAGTAAAAGCTCTTAATTGCATGTTTCATCCATTAATTTTATGACATAGTGTTTAATACTAATTCCACACGTATATAAAAAGGATAGCATGATTGGAAGCTTGAACGTTCATCATTATGTAATTAAATTTTATTTAAATAGGTTTTTATATAATTTTCCAGGTCGACTTTTTCAAAATGAATTTTTTTTTATATTGGCAATCATTATATTAATATTGAGGGCAGCACGAAGCTTGGGAAATCATGAGAAAATATACATGGTGTCGAATATAAACATCATGGCAACACATTCCCCGAAAATAGTGATGAAGTTTGAACGGTGGAATCAGAGTAAAATATTTCCCACTTACATATTAAAAGGTTATCTCTGGGGCAATCAGGCACTAGCGACGTCGATGGACTGCATTCTGTGGAAACTGTTGATAGTATTTATAAATATGTATGTATGAGAATGTTACATGTAGTTATATAAACGCTGGAGGGGTGCGACCAGAGATGAAGTACAGGAATGGATGGATGAGGAAATGGAGAGAAGGTAGGATGAGTATGAGGGCGCTCTAAAAGGAGCGATTGGGAGCAGGAGAAATTGGGTGGACCAGAAATTCGGGAAGGTGAACTACTCTTTGACGCAGGTGCTCACAGAGCATGGGTCGAGTGTGGGTTACCTCCGCAAGATTGGGAAAAGAGAAATTGCGAAACCTCTACATAGGGAACTTTCCTCTACTCCTAAGTTGTCGAGGTGTTTTTTCATAGAAGGCAGAGAGTGTGTGAGGCCTGTCTTGAAGTATGCAGGGTAGTGATTTCAAGGCAGGAGTAGCGGCGAGTTTGAAGGGGGTTTGGTTGGTAGGCATTCCCGTGGGGATGAGTCCAATACTGTCTGGGTACTGGTTAAGGGCCCATTCAAACATGATCTTCCCATCTTGGCCCAAAAAGATATGTAGTTATACATATGCCACCAGCACGTGAAATATTCTTGGGTTGCAATCATATTTCCCAGATAGTAGTGGCTATGTGATAATAATTATACTCCAGGATGTTGACATTCCGTTGAAGGCCTAATATTCGTCAATTAAAACACGTCTTGATCTTTTCGTGCTGGTTGACACTAAGAAGATCTGAGCAATGATCCCATAGTTTGTGCAATTGACGACATTTCTTACCTACGTTCTTGTAGTGGCATATTGCGAATCTGTCGTATTTCGCAGATACGGGCGAAAGTTAGACAACATAGCCGCGTTGTCTCCTGTCATCCAAATCAAGTAGAAACAGCAACACCAAAAACAAGGCAAAACAAACATAAGTGACGTTGCCTGTCACTGGCTCCCTGCTACCAGACACACGGAAGTTATAAGGTTTGTTCGTAGAAAGGAATTTCCAATCGATTGAAAACTTCTCAAACTCCGACATCTCGTTTGTGACTCGCTGCTAGTCGATTGGCAGTTTTTATTCCGTATGTACATTCTATGATCATAGTTTTTGTCTCGCCTACTTGAATTTTTTCATTTGATTTTTGTAAAGTTTTTCAAATATTTCTATCACTTCTCCAACGACTTCATGAAGCCCAACATCCATGACCAGGAGGGGTATAAATATGTTCGTTCTGTACGCATTTACTTTGCAGCTTCGAATATTTTATGATGAAGAATAATAGTATAATAATATTATTATTAAACGAGCAATTTATGATGGCCATAATTCACGATGGGTGACGTTTGCGTCACGAGCCGCAGGCGAGGGGCGCAAGTCACCCAAGTGAATTATGGCCATAAATTGCGAGTAGAATACTATACTTTGTCCACGACATTAATAAATAAGTCAGTAGCGATTTGGCATATTACTAACCTCAAAATGTTGTGGCATCTACTTCAAATAATTTGACATATATATACTTGATTTGAAATTGGTTGATAGTAATAAATCATTTTTAGCAG
>CAJUYI010000929.1:24532-70678 GCA_910591695.1 Galerucella pusilla | reverse complement strand
AATACAACGTACCGTTATAAATATATTGTTTTAAAATACTTAATATTGGAAAATATCGTTATGAAAAGTATCAATACTAAAAACTACAATATTTTATAGATACGATATATGTCAGAAACAAATTTCCTGAACAAAATACACAGATTTAATAGTTTATTTCATATTGTACCCCCATCTCTAGTCGTGAATTATGAACCATAATACACTACAGTGTATTATGAACCATAATTCACGACAGTTGATATATGGGTACCATATACCTTTAGTTAGGAGGTAAAATATTGACTTATTATTAGGTGGTCGTGGACAAAAGAAATAGAACTATTATACTCTATTTCTTAATGTCTGACAGCACAGTAGCCTCATTAAATATTCAAATAGAACTTCATCTTTTACAGAGTGATCCTAAGAGTTTTACAAGTAAATACTAAAATTCTAATGCAAAACAAGTAGGTGTCTGTATTGGTTATCTATACATCCCTGTTTCAGCTCAAAATATGTACAATAATATGGTAATAAGACTGAACAATGCCAGATGAACGACAAATATTGCGGTAGCGGCGGAGATTACGATATTAGTTTATTCTGCTTATTTAATTAGATTCGGTCGACATTACAGTTGAAATAAAACTCATTCGTTCAGGCCTATTAACAAGTTACATTTTCATTTTTATTAAATTAAATTAATAAAATTAAAGAAAATATACTTTAATTCTCATAATTCAAATTTATTGACAATGAATTAATGTATGTCAAGTCGATTGACATGTGTGATCTTTTTTAAAACTTCACTCACGTAAGCGTGCTTCTAGTTACTTTAAAAACATATCTTCAACGTAATAAGAGCCTAGAATCAACCAATACACAATCAACGATTAAACTTGGGACATCCATTATCGATTTGTTGAATTTGCACTATTGCAAATGATAATTGGGATGTGTGCAGACCATTATTGGTCACTCTGATTGGCGCAATTTCGATGCGATAACGCATTGTCAGCACAACGAGCTTGGCACTTCAACGTGTTCCTCATTTGTCTCTTCTCAGGATCCACAGGAAATTAAACTTGCTTCAAGTCAATAGTTAGTGACACCACGTTATCGGTGAGGATACAAGTTTCAAACGGAGAATTATGGCGTCCTGTTTTGGTATTTAAGAAAGCAAAATTGAAACATTTTTCCTCCCAAAACCTTAAACTTTGTAATTATTCTGTTGGAGAATTAAAATTATGTGAGAATGGAAAAATTTGTTGATTTGAAATTATAAAAATCATTAGGATAATTCGATATAATCAAAATTGTGAAAAAACTTGATAAAAATTCGAATTCCTCTAATATGTATTGAGATTTTGTTTATTGTATTTCAATACCCAATGGAAATTTTGATACTAAAATCTGAATTAATTGCATTTTATTCAACTATACGAATTAAAGTCTCACTATTGACGTAATGGCATTTCAAATGTGAGCTTGCCCCTGTAGTCCAATAAACGAAGGTGTCAACATGGGCAACTGGTCCAGCAAGAGCATTTTTTTTTAATTTGCAGGTTATAGTAGGCACATTAAATTTCCAAAATATCAGGTACCTGACCATTGTGAAAGGGTGGGAAAATGGCCCTGAAATTCCAGAAAATCCGTTTTCCCGCAATATCTGCCGTGATTTGACCACTGGAGAATTTTTGTTTGGACGAAAAATAAAGAGCAGTTCCTTGCCCACAAAAATGATCCTTAGCATTTTTTCCAAAAATTAGATAGTTTTCGAGATAAATGGCCCGAACGCCGACCCAAAATTGAGCTCCAGACCGGCTTATAGAGAGCACGCTCTGAGGGCATGACGTCAACAAGTAATTTACTAATTTTTTAATAACTCGCGTGAAAATCAATATTTTTTGATGAAGCAAAGTGCGGGTGAAAGGAAGGATCTGTGGCTACTAAGGAGTGTTTTTATCCACTCAATTCGTGCTCCTGGGTCATTGGAAAACCAGTCCAAAATTCGTCGTTGCTAGATTTTTTAATGCTTCCATGGACTTATTCATATTATTTTCATTAATAGTTATTTCAGCCAATCCTATTGGATAATGGTTCTTTGGGGGTACTTCATTTATTCCGAAACAATGCTACCAATAATAATAATGTGTTTTCCAAGAGGCGATTTTTGTGGATTTCTGGAGTTTTCCCCAGTGCTCTGGTTTATCGGGAATTTCACGATTATGAACTGTCAAACCCGCTTATAATTAATATTGGGAGAAAGGTTAGAATATCCTATTGCCGATGGTATAATTTTTTTTGGCCCAGACCCCTGGGTTTCCAGGAAAATCGGGGAAATTTCCAGTTTTCTGAGGGGAGACAGCTATTCTGAGTTTTTTCGTGCAGTAAAATTCTTCCCGGTCAAGCATCATACCCGATGAAAGGTCACATTCTGAACTTTCCTTTGATATGTGTATCAAGTATTTTATTTGATGCATTAAAAAGAAATTTGTCTTTAAATTTGTTGTGATGGATGCCTCATTTTATTCTCGCACGCCACCCATCTATAGTGTGGTCGACGGCTTCTGCTATAGTGCGTGTACACGTGGATGCTTTCTACTGCATTGTTTGTCAACAACTGACAATTTTACATGTAAACACTATCTCTTCCGTGATTTTTCAAGAATAAATTAGTAGTATTCCATTGTAAAAAGTGAAATTCAAGTCATTATTAATTTTATTGTTATTATTAAATAATCAATTTTGGAATTTTTATTGATAAAAAACACAGGAAAATATTGAAGAGAATTCTTGAGCTTTTTTTTGGAACACACGGTGAGGTTTCATTTTTTTAATTAAGATCATTAATATTGTTGTGGGTGGAATGACATTTAATGATTTGATAAATATTGTTCATTCCTGTAGAAAAATGGAAGTCGCGGAGGATTCTAGTACGCCAATGTGTTTTATTTGTGATCAAGCTCTGACTGAAGCCGTTACAACGGTTACCCGAGGACTAGAAACCCTAATAAATGTTAGCAAGACCAGGAAAGACAACCACCATTTGTTCCTGGAGAACGTATCGTCTGTGGAAGTTCTTCGCTTGTATGAAGAGGTATTCGGTAATGAAAAATGGGAAAGGTATTTTCGCAATTTTAGCGTCTACTCTCAATCCTTTTCGCACCCAATCATTCCTAGGATTGGTCTGTCCAATAAAAGCAGGCCTGGGTCTCAATTTTAAAGAAAGCGATAACTTTTTGACCCCGAGAGTGGGTAAGAGATCGATCATTTTCATGTTTCTTTTTATGGCCTTAATTATTTCGCAGTTACGAAAATGCAAGGTGGCGCCATCTACTATAGATGCTTGGAGGCCTAAACATAGAAATTGGTGTATTTTCATGGTCCCTCATCCCAGATTTTGGACTAGAAGCGTCAGTTTTCAAGTTTCAGAAAACTGCGAACTTTTCAACCACCATTTTTGCAAAAAATATTGGTGTAACGAAAGAAATTGTGGGGACAACTTTTGTAGGTAATGAAATGCTCTTCATTTTTTGTCTAACAAAAATTCTCTAGGGATCGTAGTTCGGGAGATATCGGCGGAAAACGGATTTTCGGGATCTCTAGAGCCATTTTCCGACCCTCCCACAAATTTCAGGCACCTGACATTTTGGGGGTTCAATGTACCCACTATTACCTGCAAATGAAAAAAATTTTCCTTGCTGGACCAGTTGCCCATGTTGACGGTATTTTTCGCCTTCATTTATTGGACTACTGGTGTTTACTGTAGGTATATTTTGGTTATTTAGTCAAATATCAGAGCATCATTAGAATGAAATGATCAATAATACATACAACTAAAATAAGTTGAATGATCAATCTCAATCCTGATTCCCATTGTATTACTGTAAGGAATGTAATAGAGATATGTTTGCAGAATTTTGATAAAAGCGTATCATTTTATGGATCATTCTAAACAAGCAGCACACATTCATGTCAGGATACTTCAATAACAGAGGACTGGGAAAATAATTTGATGTTTTCATTTATTTACTCGTATTTGCAACTATGAACAAAAAGCGGCCCTATTTGCAAATGCAGTCGGATTTATATGGAAGCACTCAGCAATCGAGTACATCTTATTTCGAACTGGTGCGGAGAGCAGCAAATAACTTCTCTTTCCTACCTATATTGTACGTATTGCAATTCAAGTTTCGTTTGGCAAAGAAAATAAGATTTCCCTATAAAATTCGTATCGTATCTTTTTTTTTTCTCGACAAAAATACTTTACTATCGATTGTTGATCTCAATGTTCCAATGTTTCAACAATTCTGGCCAATGTTATAGGACTGCAAGATTATTTTTGCTCTAGCTCTATAGAAAGAATACACTTCTCTTCCTCATATCAGGTAGGAAACTTATACTCACAACCCTAAGAAAGAATGGGCAGAATGTTTGAGTGTGCGCCATAATGGCCATCTTGGCCATTTCTTTCGATGAGTTCCATTTATTTTCGGTTAATAACAGAGTTATCACCATAATTATGTAATAATCAATTATTGAGAATATACATAGCGCATACTACTCAAACTAACTAACGATCAATTACGTGATAATTATCAGCAATCAATTATAAACTGATTAGAGATAATTGATCTCAATATAATTCCAATTAATTCACCTCCTTATCAAACTTCGCCAACCGAGCTAATCAAATTCAACCCTAACCAGTATTTCTTTATATAATAAACTAAAGTGGGTAACTACTTAACTATTTTTTGTTCCCGTCTTCCAAGATGTGAATATAACCATAATTATCCTTGTATTAACTCACTTCAACATATGACCATAGTTTACTAATGCTTATCATATTTTCTGTAGCTTGAAAAGTTTACCAATGTCTCAAAGTGGAAAACTACTTACGGGCACACTGAAAAATCTACGTGATACACGTGAAACTCACAACTCCATTTATATTTCAATATAATACCATTACTCAATGAAAAAGCAATTTTTCACCTGCAAATTTCACAGTATTGCTCAGCAATCATTCATTCCATCCTTCCCTCACATAGTGTACATGCTTACCAAGTTGACAGTTTCAATCATACACCCTACCTTACACCACATATCTTCCTACAAAGAAGGTTTCACGCTTCTAGCCAGAAAGTTTATGCCAAGTTGCCAAACCTAAAGAAACTCAAATAGACTTTATACGTGCAGAACTGTATAATTTTATAATTCAACATAACAACTGTAGTACATTTATTTCCAATTAAGATTGTTCATTTATCAGAGAGTTATAAAACTTTGATGACAATCTTAACAAAAGTTTTTGACTCCCATGTACCTATTGGTGTAGGTTTAGTTTTTCCCCCCAGCTAGAAGACTGATACCAGATACACAGTGTTTGTTAGTTACTCAACAATTTTAATCATTGATGTTAGTATTCCACTCATTATTCACAGTCTCACGTCACGCTTTGTCAAATCTCACTTGGTGAGGGCAGTAGAACCAATTTTCGAAATATCAGTTGCTCATCAAATTGCCTATTTCAAGTTTATTCAAAAAACTAAATTCTGCAGTATTTTAATGATTCTTCATAACTGAATTAGTAGATGCGGCAACGCTGGCTATACAATTCATGACAAGATGGCTGTACGAGTTCACGTGACCACATATTTTCCTTTCGAGACAGCTCCAGCTACAATCTTCTGGAGACACCGCATTTCACAGTAGTGTAACTTAACTATTCAATGTAAATATTAAATTAAAATTAAACACGAAATTGTTTCTTTAATTTCAATTTAAATCTTATTTGTTTGACATTAGGAAAATTTAGAAGCACGCGACTCAAGGCAAATAATGGGAAATAGCAACTGGCTGGTGAATAACTGTTTTGTTGTATATGTTCCAAAAACAAACTTAATTAACCCTATTTCTGGGAACTTATTTTTCCGGTGCTACACCTGATAATTTATTATTCAAAACAGTTTGCTCGAATGACATTTTCATGGATTGGTCTTTACAAACCATATTAGCGTGAGAATTAGGAAACTTTAGTTACTTTATAAATGGAAGAATCCATCTTCTATTTTTTATTCTTCATCGCCAGCGTACAGAGAGACTGTATATTAATATGATAAAATTAATATGTTAAAAAAAGGGAACGGAGATAAATGAAACCACAGAAACCAAGTTAATGGTTTGTGCGTGGTGATCATCATAGATACAACATACTGTACTGGCCAATTCAGATGAAAATTTTTTGACAATTCCAAAAACCAATAAAATTTCCTCATTTTATATCATATGAACAATCTCAGCCAATCATGTCAACATTACACTGAAAACAGACCATGGGCAATTTTCACACGTTGCTATAGATACATATTGATTTATTTCGATTTTGAAGTTTCGAATATTTAATATTTCGAAATGTCACGATTTGGTTGTAATACTGTAATACTCGGACATTGATAAATGCTCAAAAATTTTATGACAACTTTCTCAAGCTTGTTGCTTATAGGCAAGAGACCTCCGCCTACGGCGTCGGTCTGTTTCCAAGCAACAAGCTTTCGAAATCTGTCATAAGATTTTTTCGAACAATTATCAATGTCCTTGGGTTATTACTACTGAATATGAAACTCAAAACTTAAGAATACTAAAATTTCAAATACATATGGCTAATACATGTAAAAATTATAATTTCATTTGGATGGCTTAATAGCACAAATTTTGATGCGCCGCAAATTTTTCTGATATATTATAGGTATATATTTGGCAAGAAGATGAAGCGCTTCAATTCTGGTTGAGTTTCAAGTAGATACTTAAAAAAAATTATGAAATAGAGTATCTTAAAATACTTTTTCCATGACTTTAATAGTTTATCACTTCATATAGATATTCTTTCACAATATAATTCTCTAAATAATGATAGAGTCACATTTTTCAATATAGTTTCATGTTTCCAACTAAATTGCTCATAATGGCGGCGAAAGCGGTACAATAATTGCTTGTGTAAACATAGCAGTTTATAAAGCAACAATTTTATCCCAAAGAAATGCCTTGAACAATATTTTATTGTCAAATGGAATGGTATACGATAACTGTTTCATAACAAAGAATATTTAGGCACTATACAACTAAAAAGTGTTTTATAATGCAATATTTATTATACAACATTATACAGCTTTAATAAGACAACCTTAAGTAACTATTTTATGATGTTGTAGCTGTTAGTTATATTGTATATTATAGAACTCTTATACAACAGGTATAAAAGTCTTATAAAATGATATTTTTGATAGTGTATAAATTGGCTTATAAGGTATTATATCATTTTAAAAGAAATGATCGTATAGTGCGTTATAGCATTGTAAAAGACACTATAGAATCATTTAATACAATTTTCTTTAAAAAACAAAATTATCGCAACAAAAGGCTCAATAAAAATAGAAAGTTTAAAACAACACTATTCGACTATTATACAACAATTCCATTTTGCTAGTTGGGTAATTTGTGTTCAAGAATATCGTTATAAATTAGATGTTCCTTTTATTTCTTTTATAACAACTTTATCAATATGAAAATTGAAACCACACTTTGTTTCATTTTATTGTAATAATCCATTTGTAACATTACCGCACGCTACAGCAGTGCAGGGTAAATATTACCGCACTGTTATGGAACGTTGAGCTTTGCGCATAGAAAACAGGTCAAAATAGTGTCACTTCTCCCACGATCGGTGAAAAATACAATTGTAGCTTTCACGTTGAAGCTTGGACATCTCTGAAACGTGACAACTGCTATTGCACTGATTTATTGTCCATTTAGTTCTGAATCTGATTCAGAAGACGGTTTCAAGTTCGAAATGATATCCTTTATCTCCCAAAAAGTTCATCTCCCAACGTCAGTGAGGGACTTGTACATGGAAAAAATAAAAATTTATGGAGAATTTGTCCTAACTCAGGAATTTAGTCATGAAAAGTATACCAATTATTTTGTCCTTAGGTAGTCTACATGACTTGTATCGTACAAAACTTGTCGAGTCCGCACAGCTTCGAATAATTTTCCTTCCATGGTTTTCAAAACACGTCAAAATTAAATCAGTGACCTTCAACGTAACGCTTTTAGTTAACACTCCACTTTCCATACCTTAGACTAAAAATGGGAATCGTTTCTTGAGGTAAGCTCCAATGAATGAATTTTAAATTTCAAAATTGCTTTATAAAGTATGGAGGTTAATGAGTTTCATAACTTACAATTCTATAACAAAATGTCCATTTTCTGGACTATGCCAATAACTGATCGATGAAATATTGTTTTCAAAATTTCATATATTCCAGAAATTGTAGTTTCAATAAGTTCTCTCGGCGTTTTAATATTGGAAATATTAAACTTTTCCACACAGCGTGACTATAGAGGACACAATAACCGCGGCTGGTGTGAAGGTGTTGAGTTTATTTCTTTTTTGTATTGATTCCAATATCAAGAGAACATAAGATAGTAAATGGAATCCCAAAAAAATGTAATATTGTTGATTTTATCCATAGATTTCATTTTCAGAGTGCATTGGAAACTGCCTATGTCAAATTTTCTTCATCATCATTTATTATTGAATTTTAATGGTTGATAATAGAAAATTATTAACCACTAATAGATAAATTAAACTTCTCAGTTGGCTAGAAGAAGAAGCAATACTTGTCAACTTCACGGCTAGTAGTGGAAATAATATATTAAGTTGGTTACATACTTTTGAGCAGCTCTATATGATACAAACAGCATATTTTTGTTGAAAAATCATCTGATACATCATGAAAATGTTTTATACATCGATGCTGGTAGCTACGTTAGCGATAATTGCAATTAGGTCATATTATGTGCAAACTAAACACGAATCTGGATTAAGACCCTGCGTTTCCAATCCCTGTACTCTCCACAATTCCCGGATAATTAATCCTATATCAAATCTGGACATTTTTATTGCATACTGTTTGAGAGCAGTGCTTTTATGTATTATCGAAGCCTTTGTTACATATTATTGTTGTTTAAAATAAATAAATCAATACATTTGGTTGCATAATTGAATTTTGTCGTTTCCATGGAAAATCTGAACTTCCAGTGATACAATATTTGAAGTTCACGTTTGAAAAACTGATTCCAAACATCAAACAAAACATGTTAATGGATGTATTGTAGATGGATATTTTGGTGGATCATAGGATTAATAGTAGGTTACTGTTTAACGATATAGAATAGTTTTTTTCCAGTATTTCGCATCGACTTCTCTTTTGATAAATACTAAATGTATATTTATTGTATAACCGATCAAGTTCTAGCAAAACAGATAAACATATAATTGTTTTTGTCTTGCACCACGCTTGAATTTGACAATAAACTTCCTTATTTATATTTATATAATAATAAAATGTTCGCACGTTTTGTTGAATTAAGATCAAGGGAATTGGATTCTTATTTTAAATATGAGAAGTATGAGTTGTTATATCCAGGCAGAAGGCAACCATATCACAAAACATTTTCAAATATATTTCATTGTCCGAAACAAATCACACCTAATCAAGGGGATGAAATTTTGGTTCGAATAGTGTGAAATATGCTTTCAAAAGATCTCCCAAGATTGTTATAGTTCTGCCAACGCGTTCTCAACAAACAAAAAGATGTGTTTTGGTGAATTTATTATCTTAGCACATTATCAGACATTTTGCGTGTATTGAATATTGCCTATTAGTAGATATAGTGAACATTAAGTTTAAACAGGGCTTTAGTAAAAAGTATCATTTTTGGTCGTTAAAACATTCAGTAGGTACTAGATATTCACCGAGAGAACATTGTTTGTATTTATCGACTAACCGGTTGTTATTTCTTTTTATTTAGTTGTTTTTTTGAATTATAATCAATTGTGGTGAAGGGTGAAATTGATTACCTTTTTTCCTTCCTCTATCTTACCCTATAGCGATTTCACCAATAACATACGGACTTACGAACCTGCCGGTGCATAAGGTAAGAATGAATTTTTCTTATACAGTCCGCTAATTATATATTTAGAGAGAAATTATTCTTTGTGCCATATCACGATGTCCGGAATTTTATTAGGAATATTGTGTTCACCGATGACGCGAATTTTCTTTCATTGGCGAGACAGCCATTATTGGGAAGAACCGCTTGCTCTGAGAGGAGAACATTTTCATCATACATTTAAAGTGGATATTTGGGCGACGACCCAGCACTGTAATGGAACGCCTTTGATGCGATAAATACAGTCAAGCAAGGTCGAACATGATTAGTACTTGGATTGGTGACCAAGCCAGGAAAAACCATCGTATAGGGCCCATACAGCCGGCAGCGGAGTAGCATATCACAGCTCGCAGGCATTATACCAATGAGCACGAGGTATGATGTAGATATGCCGTCTTTCGGAGGAGACGTGAAGAGTTCATGGATGTTGGACTCGTTAAGGAACACTACCACTGGCTGGAGCACTAGTGGATTCGCTAAAATTTTGGGTTGGGTGTAGCGTGCTCCCGGCGTCGATAATTAGCCTCAGTCGCAGAAACAGACCGACGTTAAATAATCGATCAATACAAGACAAATTGGGCATTCTAGGCGACCAACCACTGGGGTCATATATTATACTCCAAATCTGAATGGAGATTCCTATTCATTTTTATTTAATACTTCTAGTGTCATTCTGAATGAAGTTTTGCCACTGTACTGATTTGGATAACAATAGATGAATACACAGTGAAATCATTAGCAATAAACTAGAGAAAAATTCAACTTTACCACCCTTCATCTTTTTCCACGGCTATATTTTATTGAGGTCAAAAGGGGTCCAAACCACAATATTAAATCATGTCCACAAAAGGACAATACAGTTGCTACTAGTTTCGGTAAATAATTACCATCATCAGGCTACAAAAAGGAAGAAATGGTACACTTGAAACAAAGATTTCATGAAAATATGTTAAAATTAGACAAAATCATTTATCAACCAATGTAACATGATGTTCAAAATTGAGAATTTAAAATGAGAAACTAATATTATTAAAAATTACATCCTTTCCGTTCTAGTCCAGCTGCTAGTCTATACTGTGAATCAAATGAGCCACTAAGACGTCAATCCCTTCTCCTTTCATACGCTACATCAACATCTTCTAACCCTGTTTACCCTTCCAACTCTACTTCCAAACGTAGCGTAAAATCTATTGCCCATCTTCTTTTCCCATTACTTGAGAATACCGACCTTGCAATGACCACTCCGCTCCCCCAACCTCATATCCCTCCTTGGACTAAACAACTTCCTCCAGTCAATACCTCCCTTACCAAGTTCAATAAACATGAATCGCCCAACGTACTTATAAAGAAAGCATTTTTGGAAATATTAGAAAAAAAACACCAAATGATGTAGCTCCCTACACAGACGCCTCAAAAACTTCTTTTGATGTTGGCTGCTCCGTCACAACCAACCACGAACTAATAGGTTCCTATCGGTTGCTCTCAACATGAAGCGTTCACACTGGTGAGTTGTATAGCATCTTCCAAGCACTGTTGCACTGTAGAACTCTATCACCTACTTTCCATTGTCACATGAAATGTATGCAGCCTGTTGTTCTCCAACTTTTATTATGTTTTGTACACGATAGTGAGCTCATATAATACACAATCAATCAAAAGCCAAACATTTATGTAGCTACATTAGATATCTATGCCGTGGTATCGGACTTTTGGAATTGATAGTTTTTTCTTCTTGAATTCAAACATTTTTGAAGTGGATTATCAATTTCTACAAAAAGTGTCCAACAGCCGATTTCTTATCCAAGAAAACCTCAGCCAGGGTAAAAAATTTCATTTTAGCATTGTTAACCAATGATTGAAGATTAATTCATAGATATATAAATTTTTTTCCTGATTGATAGCTGAGCAAAGCTGTCCAGGTTTTTGTACAAGAGTTTCGTTTTAGTATTTTTCACTTGATCTTCCATGATAGTTTGAATGCAATATTTTTGGATAGAATTCAATTTTTTCCCCAAAAAATTTAGTGTTTCAGTAAATTCCCCATTCCAGAAAAACCCTATTACATGAATATATTCCAAAATCCTTATTTAATCAACAACATAACAACAGGCATATTTTCGAACCAACCAAAATGAAATTTCATATCGCAGTTGGGTTAGATAGTTGAAAGTTTAAAAACAAACTTTGTTAACATGTGGAAAATGTGGTTAATTTTTTAGCGTCCGCTTTTCCAACTCATCACGAGCTACAGCGCAAATGAAACTAACCAGAAAATTTGTAGTCTATACGATGCAAAAGCGAAGTTTTAATCAGGTGCGAAAATTGAGTTACAATAGGTGATAACAACGATTGTGCTTTTACTACTACTTAGCGAGCTTTGTTCTAGCGAAATGCGTGGAATGTAAAAATGATACAAGCGGTCAGTACATGAGAAAAGTTTTTGGTTTGAATTGAAATATTTGCGAGGATAATAAATACTCCATAGATTAGTATTATTTTTTGACGATAATTTTTATACCCAAAACTTCAAGCTGAATCAGAAAAAAAAATTAAGAAAGAAAAACTTAATTTGAAGTCTGGGAAAGTAGAAAATAGCGAATGAATAATGGGATTTTTCATTACAAAAAAAAAATGCGACAATTATTTAAACTCCCAACTACTCTTTAGTTATACTTTGTTCTGTAATCGACTTGAAAGAACATTTTAATTTGAAAAAACGGCAACAATTATTTTAGAATGTGCCTTCTGCATCCAACTATCTGTTCCCAAAGGGATTATTCTTTTACTAATGAAACAAAAGAAAGACGCGACATGGAAAATTGAAGAGATTTCAATTACGAAAATTTTGCCAACATCGTCTATTGAAGTTTTAAATGAGATAAGTGCAGCATCTGGAATAACTGACCTGTTCAATATAAAAAAAGGTATGCGAGATTGAATACCACTATATTCGAAAAAAATCTATCTCTTATTATAAAATAAAACTTCGATTTTCCTGGAATTACAACGCATAGTTCCATGAAAAGTTCATAAAATGTATCGATTATTTTTATAAACATCACAACTGAAGCAAGCTTACTCTTTCGAATTTCCTTTTTCTGGGAGAAAAGAAGATCAGCTTGAGTTAATTAACAGCAACCAAAATATTATAACCTCTTTTTTAATACTTAGCTCCAAATTTTTTGAGGTACAACAAAGGAGTGTTGGTCGAGGAATAGGATTCCTATCGAACTCAAGTATACCAAGAATGCTTTTTTGTATAACAGTCACTTTTAGCCAGTTGCAGTTTCCATCTATTCTTCATATCAGTAGCTAGGACATATTATTACATCTATCCTAGTCCTTGTGCAATTGTTGGTTATCTCCTCGCCAGATCTTGCTATACATTTCCAACTGTGTCTTTCATTGGAACGTTACCGAATATTTTGTTGGAAGGTGAATATATCGCACAAAATAATTCAAATTGTATACCAAAAAGAACTTTTCACTTTATTACCTACTCATTCAGCAATATCATTTATTTTGGATATGTTTATGCTAACATCATCGAATATCAAATTCAGTAATCCTGCATATTTCTGATAAAAGCACCTATTAGGTGGAGTTAGCAGCTTTATTCTATATAGTGAATTGGTTCTAATATTAGTGCATGTAAGGATTAATGTTTCTGAAATAGTATGAATACTTCATTTTGTTAATTCAATTTACTGAATGGTTTATTAACTTTGAAAAATATACATCGAGAGAAGAGTTATTTATAGACAAATAAACTGATTTGTTTGACCCCCCTTTGTTTAAAACTAACATTGCTTATTTATTATCAAGAAGCCATATTAACATGAAAATGTTGGGAAATTTTGACATAAAAAAATGATTTATTCGAGTGTAATTTCTTTAATGTAAAAACATTTGTTCTCCTTTATGGACACCTTCATACAATTGTTCTTCATAAACTATGAAAATCTATGAAGCACAATATAATATTTTGTTATAAAATATAACAATGCTATTTGGGTGAAAATTGTTTCCATTACCCAGAAAAAAACCTAACATCTTCAATAATATTCCTTCACTTCAAAACAACAAATTAAATATTCATAGTAAATCATTTGAAAGTTTCGACAGAAATTTACATTTTTTAAATAAGCCTATAGATTATTAGCCTCAAATAAGATCTACTTTATACCGAAAAAATAAGTATTTCAGTATAATTGTACATTTATTGTTACGAGAAAGTAAACTTATTTGCTACAAATCACATATTTCTTCATCAGTAAGAAGTCACATTAGTCTAGAAATTATGTGGCAATTGAAACAAAGACCACCCTTCCCTATTATTCAGTAACGGTCACCACCTGTATACGTTTGGCGTCAGTCTGCATGTAAAATTATATCAATTTTTGCAATTTTACTAATTATTTTGTTTTTGTGAAGTATGTGGTTGAAGTGCTCTCAACAAAAATAAGTTTAATAATAGAATTAATGAATTGTTAAACTTATGGCGATTACAAGAATTGTGAGATATCTTTGAAGGTAAGGAAATAAATGACAATTATATTCAAGTAGGTAGAAGTAACAAGGAAGCGAAATGTACCTCAAATATTCACATTTCTCAATTAAACCCTTCAAATCTACTCCAAGAACTTCAAACTCCTACTATGGGGAAAGCATTAATGAGCACACTTAAGGCTAGACAAGGCTATCTTGTGGATACCATTATGCTTTAATGGAGAACATTTTGAGCATTTATTTTAATGTATTAAAATCAAATAGATCAGGTATTTTATGTATGTGTTTAATAACTGTAAAAATAAAAATTTCACCCTGTATAATTCATAATTGACCATATAATATTTAGTTTGTTGGAATCGATTCTTTAAGAGGATTTGAAAAATATACAGGGTGTTTCATTAAAAAAAACAACATCGACTATGGCACTTGCGTGAATCCCCCTGTACATTCAAATTTATGTTTACATAACGCACAACTCAATTCAAAAGTTGACGTATCTCGGCATTTTTTATAATTTTCTAAAATAATGACATAAAGAATTTTATTCCGTAAGTGGTTTACACACTGTATATTCACGATAGCTTTTTCTGGTATGTCTTTTTGGTTGATTATTGGTTGGGCTAATGGAACCGCAAGGATCCGCAGTCAATATCACAACCTCACACACACACACACACTTTTTGGTTGATCCTTCATTCAACCTGATTCAGATTCTCTGCAGTGAACTTATCCAATATTCAACGACGCTAACATAGATTTGATTTTTATTAGTGTAAGAGTTTCTCAAAATTAGGAATCGTCAGTGAACAGAATATTATGATTTCACCGTGTATGAAAAGTTCAATCCAATGTTAAATGTGGCATAATTTCCTCTGGAATAGCCTCAAGAAACAATATTGGCTGATAACATGTTCCTTTGCGATCATTGTTTCCTTATATCCAAATCGAACAGTAGTTGCTTTCCGCTGCTGAAAATCTTATTATTCTGTCTGTTCCAGATGCACTTCCGTTGTCTATTACTACGCGAAGTATTTTGATATCACGGTTACGTTAAGCGAAGCAAATATCTGGATTTATTATACTTGCTTCAACTATTTCACGTTTCCAGGAATCTTGTTATACGATGAATCCATCATTTGAATAGCCAACTGCGTTCTAGAAGTATAAACTGTAGTCTCTCTAATTGGGTTTCAATAAATAACCGTACGCGCAGTCGGGTTGATGCGAGCGACAGCATTGGTGGAAACTCCACTCATTGAAAACGAAGGAAGCATTCATTTATACATTCGTTTGGGTTGTGCTCCAAAACTTGAGCTAAATCTTTGTACCATTTCCCATGTTATCTCCAGAAGCTTCGTGTCTTCTATATAGGGCAAAAGCCAACTAAGCCACGGGGCCAGCTACCTGTTTCCGTTATCAATATTGAACAAAACCGAGCAAAATAAATTCAAATATTCAATCATTCCTGTTGCTGGTATTTGTTTTTATAGCGGCAAAAGAAATACATAATCTACAAAAATTTCAACTGTTTAACAAAGAGAAGGACAGCGTAGTCTCAGTAATAGGGTCTTTTTTTCACCCTCTGGTACACATAGCATAATAATGTAGATGTAGATGATAGAAAATATGTTAAGAGTCCGAGCCAAATGTAACACATTTAAATAAAATACCCTTATCATAGCTTATCTCCTGAAACTTGAAAGTTTGCCATGCACTTTATACTGAAGTTTATCTGTAAAGTGAGTATCTTTTTACATATTTAATGAATTTGCTTCTCCCTAACCTAGGGGAAAGTACTTATTAGGGAAGCGTGTCTTTCTCAAACTTTGTCGTTCACCGAGCAGCAGAGTAACCAAAACTATTCCTTAGTTGTCATGGAAACCATAACAATATGCTTATGAAATCAAACTATTTTATTTTGTTAAATCTACATTATATTTAACCTTAAAGTTGTGACGCGTTTCGCTAACACAGTAGCTTTTTCAAACGAATGTAGGTATAATGAGAAATTTTCAATTTATACAGTGCCTTAAAACTAAATTATATGGATATTTAACATTAAAATTATAATCTATTTACAAGGAAATGAAATGAATTTGTCTAAATATGTGATTAACTGAAGTATTTAACAAGTTTACCTGGAAACTCATTCACAACAATCCTACAGGAACCTTCCTAAGTAAAAAGGTTTAATAAGGAAGAATTGTTAATATCAAGTTGGTCGTTAAGGAGATTATCTGAATATTTGTTTTTATTTATCTCTAGGGCTTCTAAAATATTTAATTTGAAGGATTTAGGTTCTATATGCAAAATTCCAAAATTTTGATCGAAAGAGTGTTGGTTTGCTAATAAATTATTCAATAACAATATGCAATCGACAACTTTGGACACCAAAAGTAGTTGTTGTGCTGAGCAGAATAATGGAAGGATAGTTTTTATTCTCTAAAATTCTTTTTAATAAAGAATTTCGGAAGAATTCAAAAAACAATCTTCGGTATGAAATAATTTAAGCGGCGTAAGTTTATCTGCAAACTAGAACGGTTTGTTCTATCTTGCAATGTCCTGTGGCATAAAGGCAGGGTTGTAAGCTGGTCGGAATTCTAAGTAAGTCAAATAACCTCAACAAAACAATAAACAAACAAATAATGAGAGAAATGGTAGGAAATAATAAAAATTCTAACCTGATACACAAAATTTATCTGCCTTCACCTGGTGAGATATTTAATAAAGATATTTTCAAGCAGTTCCAATGTATTGTATCAGTCAGCTTGTACCTCTCAGGGTTGTCTCCAAGTCGATCCAGTGAGAATTCTGCTCAATTGTGCTGCTGCCGCAGTAACATTGGCTGGTGTGGCACGTGAGAAAATTACTATTATGTGTGAATTTTGTTGGATTATTGCATTACTAAGAAAAAGAAGAATTGGATGACACGGAATGAGGGAGTGATAGACCTATGCTAACACTGCACCGTGTAGCTCCGCCCATGTTTGTAGCTCATCTCACAGGGTTGTTATGACGTGAGGTTCAAGAATTCTGAAACATTATAACTGTGTTGTGAAAGATATTCAAAATACTATTTACTAAATGAGTTTGTTTGGACTTGATATTGATCTCCAAATTTTAGTGAATCCAAAAATATGAATCAGACCACATTTAAAATATTTTTGAAACCTTATCAACCTAAAGTGAATGTATAGTGAATCCAAAAGCATAAATTATACCATATTTAACATATTTTTGAAACCTCATTAACCTGATGTAAATGTATAAAATAATATCACTCGGCATAATATTATCTACTTTCTATTTGCGGTGAATATACAGTAATCCAAATGCTTTATATTTTGATTGTGGTTTTTGTGTGAACAATCCTCTCCAATCTGTTTTGAAATTGAAGGATAGAAATAATTCCATGCATGTCATTCGTACCACATTCAGTTCAAAAGTACAATCAGTCATTTGGTAAATTACAATTATACAAATATATATTTTAAATATTCATGTGTCAGAATACTCTCCAAAAACAAATTTTCTTGACTCTTTCAGCACTAACAGGAGTGCGAATAAGTGGATTTTTTTATTCACAATGTATCCCACATTTGACAGACTATTTCACGCACTAATCAAATGAACCATTCAGGACGTCAAGTTCGGATTATCGATAACACAAACCTTGACTCTTGATCCTAATGTGCCTGTCAAGTTTGGTAGGCGAAAAACAGTTGTGTCACACATGTAGGAAACACTTTGACAGACCTTAACTATCAGCTGCCCTCGCTTCGCAACACTCGCTCGTGCATCTAATAGTCTTGGGCTGCTAAGGCTCATTTTCTGCCCTTGTGACACAATATAAGAGACAGTTGGGGAGAAAACGTTCGCATTCTGTGTGTGGAGAAACAGAGTAAATTTTGTTCATTCCAAACTTTAACTGCCGTTCTGTCAATTAGCCAGCTCATCAGCTTCAGCACAAAGTGTTTACAACACAATCTACTCTTTAAATTCAAACTGCAATCAACTATATTAAAAAAAATCACTGGATCCTGATCAAGTATGAGTAAACGTCTCTGAATTTGATGAGACTATAAAACGGAATAGGTGATGAAATCATAAAAATATCACGTGTTTTCTATCACATGTAATAAGCGACAGCTATAAATTGTCTTTATAGAACGAATGAAGATTTTATGGCCCTTTTAATAGAACTGTCAGAGAACAATGTTTGATTTTGTCATAAACGTGTCGGAGCTGGAAGAAACTAATGGATTATTCTCATTTTGATTTTACAATCCTGCGAATAATAGAGCTGCTGAAAATAACGGTTTGTGAGTTGCATATAAACAATCGTCAATCTATATACTTCTATACAAATATTACGGGTATAGATAAAAAATTTGAGTATGTATGTAGGTATATACATATTATGTATTTTTCACAGACAAACTTGAAAACTTTTCAACCAACTTTGAAAATTAAATTGTTAGAAGGCTACAGTATAAGCGGATGAATTGTGCCAAATTTTATCTCCGGAAAATATTTATGATCACTACGAAAATAATGTTACCCAAGGTATAAAATCTTTGCATATGAAAGTCAGTATTTGCCGTATGCTGCGAGAAGTATTGATGATACAAAAAATGATGTACTACATGTTCAGAGTACTCATTATTGCCGATAAAAAAGTTTGCGAGGGTATCAATCTCACTATGAAAGATGAAAACATCAAATTGTATTAATAGAAATAAGTCCCAGATTAGCATTAAATTCGGAAAAATGAGTTATTTCTCATTCCCTTATAATTTCAGATAATAGTTCAAAATTTCAGAGTTTCAGCAGAAGAAGAAAGAAATGTTATTGGAAGTGACATTTCTTTAGTAACAGTTACGGATGTTTAAAAATATCTTACAAGCGAACTATAATCCTTCCTGCGGAGTAGCTGTTATTTTTATTGGTGAAGCAACAAAAAAATCTGCCACTTCTGTGCCTTGAAGATTAAATTTGTTCAGTTCACGAATAAAGAAATTGAAGGAATTATCCTCAACAAGGAGGGTGAACCGGTTTTCCTTGGGAGACAATAAGAAAACAATATTGTGAAATTGGGAAAATCAAGTTCGGGAGCAAACGAAATACTTACATCTTTTCAGTGGGAATAGTAGGATTTGGTAATAAAACTAATCACATATTTGGTGGACACATTCATTTGTGGGGAAAGCCATATTTGTGGTGTATAAATTGTAAGAGTTAGCGTTAGATAGGAGCTCACATTGTTGAAGATTTTGTCAGAAGGAAGGTTTATAGAGAGCAGATATCGCATAAATTTAATGAGAAATCGAAAAAATCCGTACCAAATGAAGATTATGGAGCTGTAGAAAAAGCGTGAAGTAGGGAGCAGAAATGGAAAAATGTGATAAGAAAATGGAATTCATTTAGTTAACTGCTAGAGAACGAACTACCAGAGGACAGAATGTGTGGAGTAACTGTTTCTACCTATGGTTAAATTTGTGGGAGAAGCCTAGATCAAAAAATTATATAACGATTGCAATTAAGTTGAATGGTTCTATAGTGAAGCTAGGTACTGTATTATAGTTTATACTCTCACATATTATCTCAATCTACTCAAAATACGGAGAACAATTTGATAATGAAAAAGTTACTTCGGCGTCCGTACTGCTGCAACGAACTAGTATTGCTTACATATACTTTGCAAAATATAAAAATATCATTCTTTTTTCTTATTCTTTTGGGAATCAAACCACAATAATGTTTTTTATTTTTTATTTCGACGTTTCGGTAGCGTTCCAGCTACCGTTGTCAAGATTAACTAATTTATCCATCTTACGGCCGATTTCATGATAAAACTTAAAGGAAACTTCAAGTTTAAAGGATACTTTAATGAATATTATTGATTTCATATCTAATTTGAAGTATGCTTTAAACTCTAAGTATTATTTAAGGTTAAAGTGTCGATTTCTAGACTTTATTTCTGTGTCATTCAACTATACAATATAACCATGACGTTTGCTAGTTTTGTGTTGGTTCAGTCGTTGATCATAATATGATATGGATAATTTTCAAACCTCTAGCTCTAGTTCAAGTTCGTCGGATGAAGAATTTATTTATATTAAAAGACCAAAAGTGCATAGGAAACGAGCAGACTGTTTCGAAAAATATGATGAGCTCGACTTTCACCAACGTTTTCGCTCAAAGAAACAAACTGTTTTGTATCTATCGAATGAAATAGAAAAGCAAATCGCTTCACCAACTGAGTGAGTTGTGAAATCCATAGAATTGTGTTGTATACAATGACCAATAATAGAATTAAAAAATATGTACCTAAGCTTCTATTCTACAATGAATAAAATACATACAAAAAGTTTGTTTTAGTTGTAATACATAGGTACCTTTTCTGCATTACTAGCTTCATTAATAGTTTTGCATTCTGGGATATGCTCAAATTTTTCAATTTCTTGAATCAATTTCATTCTTTTTTCTCAAGAAAAATTTGAAAAGCGAACTTCCTTATTATTTTTTAGAATTTCCATATTTTTCCAAATAAATCGCTTTCGAAAATAATACAAACGCCACAACTTATAAAAAAACTTAACCTCATTTATTTGGATAGGGACGGAAAAACGAGCCAAATGTGACAAATCTCTCTATTTTATGTCAAAATCCATGAATTCCAGGTTAACCAACACTTTAAAAATCACTTAAAAGATACTTTATGGAAAGGACACTCTAATATTCATTTTTGCGCGATCGATCTTTTTTGTTTATTTACAGCATCGGTTGTCAGGACGGTAGGTTGTGTTCGTTTCTAAGTTTAACACGTTGGTGAGTTATTCAATTTTTGCGCGATCGAACTTTTTTGTTTATTTACAGCACCGGTTGTCAGGACGGTAGGTTGTGTTTACTGGTTTCTAAGTCTAACACGTCGGTAAGTGATTTACTTACCGACATCTTAGCCCTACATACATTTAAGTGGTCCTAAATAATATATTACTTCATTCATTACTCGAAAGGGACAAAAAAAATAAGATCTATATTTTTTTAATAAACAGAAACGAACAGAACAATATAAAAAGTAATAAATAGCATAAAAACAATTTCACCAAAATGCAAATTATATTTTAAACTGATCGAGAAGTATAAATGTCAACTTAAAGTGCCTTTAAATGTTAAAGTTGGCTTAAAGTTGAAAAAGTGGTCCCATAATCGTACTTTAAGATAAAGTAGTGCCTAAAGTTTCCTCTAACTTAAAGTGTGAATTTCTAAACTTTACAGAAGATAAAGTGGCTTTAAAGTAGACATAACCTAGTTTTCTCCATATTTTTTGACAACGAGGCTGAATACTTCACGAAAAAATGATGAACATGCTTGATAGTACTTCCAGCTCTAGTTCATCACTCGATGACGAAGATATTTATTTGAGAAGAATAAAAAATTATTCAAAGAGAAAGTGTCACTTTGAAATATATGATGATGCTGAGCTTTTTAAATCGTTTTCGGTTATCAAAACCTACTGTTCGTAACTTGTTACAAAACATTGAACCTCTAATTCGGTTTCAACACTGCTGATTTTATTCGTCGTTTTACATTCTATTACATATTTGTGTTTTTCTATGCTTTGTAGGAGAGACAATTCCTCTTCCTTTGTAAAGTTTGTTGTACGTTTTTTATTTGCCTCCATTATTCAGTAAATATTCAATATGACAATATTGTCAACCACAACAAACCGCCAAAGCAATAATTTTAGGTTAGATAACTAAATTAAATAGTGTCTAAGGTATCGAAAAACAAATTTCAGGGCTGCCAACTTAGCTAAATGCTACTTTTATTAAAAGAAGGTGCTACTTTCATTATGAAACGCAATTATTTTAAAGTCGTCTTAAAGGATACTTTAAGATAAAGTCTACTTCTACTAAAGGCACTTTAACTATCGAATTATGAAACCGGCCCTTATATTTTGAACTGATCGAGAAGTATAATTGTCACTTTTGACATTCCGTTCATTCCGAAGAAATTTAATAACTATTTTCTACAAACGTGTTAATAATGCCATTTTTAGCACTCCATAGAAGCCTTAAAAATGTCACTTTAAGACACTGAGTGCCTTAAAATGTTTATGGCACTGCCATAAACCATATTACCCTTAACGTTCGAGACGCTTATGCCATTTTTTGCGCGATCGTAACTATTGGAATAAATTTCGAATGAAATAATTTAAATTTCTTCGAAATGAACCAAAATGTCAAAAGTGACATTTATACCTTTCGATCAGTTTAAAATATAATTTGCAGTACCTTTTCTGCATTACTAACTTTATTAGTAGTTTTGTATTCTAAAATATGCTTGAACTTTTCAATTTCTTGAGTCAATTTCAATTCGTCTTCCCAAGAAAAATTTGAAAAGCGAACTCTCTTATTATTTTTTAAAATTTCCCATTTTTTTCCAAATAAATGGCTTTCGCAAATAATACAAACGCCACAACTTACAACAAAACTTAACCTCATTTATTTAGACAGGAACGGAAAAACGAGTGAAATATGACAGATCTTTGTATTTCATGTCAAAATCCATGAATTCCAGGTTAACCAACACTTTGAAAATCGGCTATTTAGTCATTGATACTTACGTGCGAAGATCGATGTGTTCTACTGCCTAGTACTTGTTCTGCTCTAGATTGTATTGTATAATATCTCAAACATGTTCAGTTAAAGGTAATTTTGACAATGGATGGAGTATCACAGCTGATTAATTGCAGTACACAAATTAGCACTTGAAACTTGAATGTTACTGGATACGGATACGACAAGGGCAAATGTTTACCATCCTTTGGTTCTCAACAGTTTACATATTTCTCTTTTGTAATCATGCTGCTAGTGGCTGGTAATTTGAAAACATCAACGAATATTTTCCATATTTCTATTTTTGAAGTGTAAAATATGATTCCGTCGTTCACACCAGTTCACACACATCATCTGGAATTCTGTAACCTAGCAATTGTAAGTAACAATGATACAAGTCAAGTTTTGAAATTTTGGAAAATGTTAACCAGCAAAGGTTATTACATACCGAAATACCTACACACAAGAAAAATAGAGCATGTAAGGACTAAAATAATAGTGAGAAAATACGCATACTTGTTTTACAGAAAAACGGTGTCAAAAATCCTCCCATCTGAGGCGGTCAAATTTTACGAACATAGACTAAAAGTTCGCGTTTTCCAAAAATGGTACGACATTTGGTACAAAGTAAGAGTGGAGTGGAAGAAGATCGTGAGAGCACAGGTACATTACAAATTCCATTCAATGTTGAACGTTTTGAAAAGATGGAAGTATTTCGTGAAATTGCAGAATCAAAAAACATTTAAGTGGCAGTCAGCTTTATTGTTTTTTATAAAGAAAGAAAATTGTTTAAAAATATCAAAATGTTTTGTTAAATGGAGATGGTATATTCGATATAAAGGATACAAAAAGATTAAAATCAAATTAGCCAATCAGTTTTTGAGATTGAAGTCAACATCTGAAGATTTAATTAAATTCTGGGTGTCCTGGATACTCTATACAAGGCGCTCGAAAGAACAAAAATTGAGATTTGTGTCAGCTGAAGTATTTTATAACAAAAAATTACTTTTTAAGTACTTTGGACATTTTAAGATCTACAACAATATTGCTAAGAGAAAAAAATACATCAATAAAGTGGCTGATAACACTTTTAAAACAAGTTTGTTGAAAAAAACATTGGAAAACTTGAAATCGTATGCGGAGAAACGCAAATCTGAAAAATTCAAGCATGCTTTAGCAGAATCACACAATATATTCAAATTGAAGAATAATTACTTTTTAAAATTGCTCAAGTACAAAAACAAAAAAGTTTCCATTAGAATTAAGTTATACCAGTTCAATTTATTGAAGTTGGCAAAAATTAAAGGTAAATATTTTATTTTATTAATGAAATATGTACAATTAAGGAAAAAAAAAGGCGACAAATTAAACGAAGCTGAAGACTTCTCAAAAAAAAAGTTGTTGAAGAAAACTTTAATTGGAATCAAATATTTTGTGCTGCGTCAAAGAGAAAAGAAAAGAGAGCTGCTCGAATCTGTAAACAGGGCTGTTCATCACTTAAATATGTATAAAAAGCGCAAAATATTGAAAAGATGGAGATGTTTCAAGGATAAAAAAATCCTTAAAAGACGCAAAACCAATGAAGCTGAAATGTTTTTCAATACCAATTTACTGAGTAAATATTTTGGAAGCTGGCAAAAATTATTGGAAAATAAGAAGATTAAAATGAAAAAACTGTTGAAAGCGGATCAATTTTGCACTGCAAATTATATTAAATTATCTTTTTCAACTTGGAAACGCTATTTATCAGAGGAAAAGTCTTATAGACTCAATATAAAAACTGCGGAGAAGTTCTATCACAAAAATATGGTAACAGAAGGCTTGTTCCTTATACTAGAAGCCGGCTTAAGACTAAAAGACAGCAATTTAATGTTACGCACTGCAAGATTCAAGCGAGATTTGTTTCTCTCACAAAAGTATTTGAGTATTTGGAGACAAAAGGTGGTTTATTCCAAAATCGAAGTACCCAAAGACGTCAACGAGAATAAGAATGTTGCTAATAACGGAGTTGCAGTTGTAAACAATTTTGATTGGTTTCCGATATGTTATCTAGTACCTAGAGTATCATAATAATAATAATGTAGTTTTTAGATTCCATTCAGTGAAAATAAAAACAAATCACTATTCGCTTTATCTATTGAATTATTCAATTTGTTAATGTAATTTGAAAGTGATTGTATTCATAAACATATTTTTCACCACTTTGAATGCATTCATGATTTTCGACTGAAGAATTGCATAATTTACAATATTTGTATCAATATACACTGTGTTTTATTGAAAAGGACCCACCCTCAATATTTCAGGAATGCGGCATAGAAAGAAATTCAAAAGCACTTCAACTTTCCACTTGAAGGGGACAATTTTAAGCGCTGATTCATCCCTCCCTACTGTAGATCCATTTCAATTTTTTTTCCAAATATCGTTGGGTCTCAAGTCATATTAGTATATTAAAGTATAAGTGGGTATTAAGGTCTTCATACATATACATATTTAGGTGTAACGTTTTCTTCCTCTGGCTTATTCAGTAAAATGTCAACTGCAACTGTGGAAAAAGGTAAACAAGCCGTTGGCGCTCTCATTCCTGTGATGTGTAAGGCAAAAATTGACATGTGCTACCCTAGAATCAAACTATTTGAATCTCTAGCGTTAAGCGTTATGTTTATCAGTGTCTCTGTTTGGGGTCCTCGTTATTTGGAAAAAAAACTACTATTTTCCAAATATTATACCTTCCTGCACCAATCCGATATTGCTACATCGTCAGCGTACCCTTTCATGGCTTTATATAATGCTTTCACCACAACACGTGAACCAAGCAATTATTTACTGTTGAAGTCTCCAATTCAGATCACTCGTACCTTAGCTCAACTCCGTACGGTTAATCAATTTAAAATGAAGTTCACATTAAACGGCATAACCTATAGTATAGATCCTACTTTAACATGTACTGTTTGTAACCTGGACGAGAAAGAAACTATTTTTCATATTTTGTTTGAGTGTCCGATATATACAGTTATGGAACAAAACATATCCTGTCTGCAAAATTTTGAAACATTAGTAAATGCTCTACAAAATATAAACTTATCTGGGGGAAAAACTATACGCTGCTACATTTGGAATATTCTTAAATTGAGGTCATTTATACTCGATGAATAATGTATTTATTTTATTTTGTTTTTATTTTTTATTACAAACTTTCTTGTAAACTTGAAAAGAAAAATTTTGTATATTATCACACACTAACCTTGCTGTAAACATTGTTTTCTATAAGCAGTAAAGTTATTATTATTATTATTATTAAGGTCTTTAAAACACGCGCAATTTTTCGAATTAGAGCAAGTGTTTCAAAGACCAGTTATCCACGAATACTTTACGCTATTTTTTTTTATTGGTGCACTTTGAAATTATAAATACTGGTCTATAACTACTACAACAACAAGAAATGGAAATCATAGATGGAAATGAGAACCAAATGTCAAATGATTGAATTCGTGATGTATATGATGTATACCTTGCGTTGTCATGGAAATGAGAAAAACATAAACTAATTTGTATTTTGATGAAAGTTCAACCATATTGAGTTCTGTGAATGTCAATAGTATCAATTTAAATACCATTTCCTAAGATTTGAAAAATCGGAATATTAATATTCCAAACAATACCAACGGCACTTTCCATTTTAATTTATAAATTTGACATTGTTAAATATTGTTCGAATAAAAGTTTTGACGTTACAAACTACTCCTGTCAGATCAATAGATAATAAAAGAATTATCATTTAGACATTACTTAGACCATAGATTTAGAGTTCCTTTCTCGAGTTGTTGATGTTGCCACGGTAACTTTAAAACACGCGCGTTTTTTTAAATAGGTAAAATGGGACACCAATAAAAAAATTTTTATTTTCATCATATTGATAGCACGATTTCAGGTAAGAGACCCTGAAACCACAATAAATCATAGGCGGACATTGGAATTTAGGAAGGATAAAATGAAAAATTGTGTCTCAATTCTCCAAAAGCAGAGCGAAGTGGCGTTAGAACGTAGGACGTAGAACGTGCCATACGACTGCGAACTCAATGCTATTGAGCTTATATGGACGTAAGTGAAGAGTGACATAGCACGAAACAATAAAACTCATAAATTCGAAGACCTTCATCAATAACTGCGACACTCTTTGTCAAAAGAGAGAGCTGGAAAAAGCTATGAGTCATACGCATAAAGAAGAACAAAATATGTGGCAACTGGACAATATTAATCAATGAAGATCATCATCTGCCAGTTTTAATCAAATTAGCCCTTTCTACGTTTACAAATCATTCTTATATGTAGAACTCACTTATTAATTAAATTTAATAATCTAGGATATCATCTTCACTCTAAATATATTGTGATGGTGATGATATTAGGGTTATTTTGTCCTCACTACCTGCTGCGGTTCACTATACAGGAAGAATCTAGCGAAAGCTGCTAACTCAACACTTATTCACATGAGGAAGTGCTTACAATTCTGTTCAATTCTTCAATCGGCCTGAAGTGTTTCAGACACGTTTTTAAATTTATTATGAGCTTCAGCTATCAATATGATAGAAATACACTATACCTCCTTTGAAAGGTCTAGTAAATCTCTATCCATTCGTTTTGTTTTGTTTTTGACATGAATTTTATGCTCCATATAGAACAACTTGGTTGATACATTATTAAGTTTTTATAGCAGAGTGGTATAGAGGTCTGGAAGTTGAAAATGGAGAATTGTAGGCTTGAGGCTCGAATCCCGGACGAATAACCTCCAGTATTCCCATTCATGAGACCTGCTCATTATCAACTAGTCCTGGACAAGACATTTTATATCTTTATAACCAGTTTTAAAACAGCATGATCCAATTCATTTACAGTTCCGTGAAATAAAATTCAGGACAATCCCTGTTTTTTCGTTAATTTCTTATGTTTCGTCCGCTTGCCGCTTGCTCCATTTATCACTGTCAGGATTCTCAATAAATTTCTCAGGATCTTTTCTGGGCTGGTTTTTATCTCGTTCCTTTTGACTATTCTCATTAAGAAATTATTCGTGAAATATTAGTATGACCTGCACTTTCAAGTTGAAAGATTGATGGCTGTTAAATATGCTGAAGCCATAAGAAAAACAACAAAAAAGGCGAGTTACGAAGACATTATTGTGACAATAAATACCTTACAGTGTAAATCAAAAAAAGTTGAAGGATCAAATGTGAAATTTGGCAAGCTCTCAACTTTGATTTCTTTATTGCTTGTGGTAGATTGAATTCCATTCTCTTTTGATCACAATTTTCCGCTTGAAGTGATTGCATGATCAGGACTTGATCATGATTAATCCCTTTCTTCAGTTCAGAATGTCAAAGACACTCAGGCTTCAGTACAGCGGCCTCAGACCTAGGCAGAAATATCAACCCAAAAGCCCTCAACACCAAATGCAGGATGTGTAGTATATAGTACAATGAAAGATTACGTACTCTGGTACCACGTTACTGGCTGCTTACAAGGGTTCAGAAAAATTGTATCTAAGAATTGTTCCTAACAATTCCATTAAATTAGTTCACATTTGGTGTGATGTGTAATGGGTCCATTCCATTCAGATCATTCAGAGCTATTGTGGTCTTTTCAATATAGATTACATAATGCATTCCGACTGTTTCAAAATAGCCAATCAGTGTCGAGACTGAGACTGAGTCTCTGCAGTCTACTCCCATAGACTGTAAAATCTGTCTAAGAAACTGAGATTTGAAAATTGAAGTTGACGGAACATTATTTTCCAGCTTTCGTTAACAATAAAATCCAATTTTCAACAACAGCTGATGCTTCTCTCGAGGAAAAACTCTTTTTTTCAAATCTCAACAACAAACGAAATCTATATAAATGTTTTTCGAAACAATTACTTTTCGAGACGTAGAGACCTTATTAAACGTTATATTTCCTGTCAATTAAAACCCATATTGGAAACTTCACCACTTGAATTCTTCCTGATACAAATCGCTATACAATCGAAATGGAGTTCATTTCCTCCTAACATCCACTGCAGGAAAATATCTTTCGATTGAATGGTTTCATTTATGTGAAATATTTTTCCCTCGTCAAATTGATGTTTTTTTTGCTATTGGTTGAAAACTGATCCGCCGATTCGTTGGCATCTACCGGATATACAAAAGTTTTTATTTTTGACTTTTGATAAAATATTTATTTCGTTTGAATTTTTTACATTTTCGATAACTGCCTATGAGAACGCCGGTATTCTGATAACTGAAAAAATAAATAAGACTAAACTGAAAGTCGTATTGGGAATATATATAATTATGTTATTTCGCACAATTTTTGTTATTACTTTCCTGTACCAATGTTTAACCGTACTGGAGCTTATTTTTTCATATAAAAAATATTATAACATTTTCCAACGTAGCTGTCGTGTCTGTTAGAATTTGAAGGGTGACTCGATTTGGCTCAAACCCTCCAATGTGTAGTTTTTTTGGACCACTATTCAACAAATATCATGCGAAAAGTGAAAAGCGATGAAACCAAGAAGCATACTTTTAGTCTATAATGAATTTCATATTTTGCTTGGATATTAATTTATAATAGTAAATATGATATCAAAAGTTACTAATAATAGGAAATAAACCAGTTTCCATTGGAAATCACTTCCAAATTTTAAAATAAAATTCAAATTTCAATGCACTTTCCGACCACAACCCGAGGATTTCCTCGCTACCGATGATACGTGTGATGTCATATCTCTTGTGTTTACTTATAATCCGGCCAATTTAAGCCTAAAATGAGGGGGAAGGTTACATAAATTCCCAACCAGCTGAAAATTGGCATAGTTGTACTAAATATCATTATAAAGAAAACCTCAAAAGTCCTCATCGATCCGAGGTATGCTAAAAATTTGGCACGGGGTCAAAGGTCAAAAAAATTAGTATTTTGCGATTTTTAGCGAAACGGTGAGTTTTTTTGCAAAATTACTCCAGTACAAAATTGTAGATCACAAAATTCTCTACAAAAAATGTTTCGATAATTTTTTTCCCAAAAGCCACCATTTTGGAGATATAACGCTTTGAAAAGTTGGATCAGTCGTGATCCCCTTATTTTGCACACGTACGCCACATATAAACGTCACTAAAGGTGTTATAATATAATAAAGATGTCAGAATATTGTTTCATTTGTACTCATTTTTTAACTGAAAGTGAAACTGTTACTGTTGATCGTGGTATGAAGACACTGATTAATGCAAGTACTGAAAGAGATGATGGATATTCGGAATTTCTTAAAAAACAACAATCTGTGACAATACATAGCGAATGTCGTAATCACCAATGGAGTTCAATTTCTTCTTGCTATGTACGGAGCTCCTAAAAAAACGACTTGTTTAGATAAGTTGCGATACACATCTTTCATTAAAAATACGCGTAACAAAAAACAAGTCAACTTAGCTTCTCTTCCTCCAACCTCAGTAGCTGCTCACCAACATCTGTTTCGGGTATATTATCAAGTTCAAGTGTGGCTTGGTAATCAGCTGGACCCTAAAGACTGGGGTTGGAAGTTGGTCGAAAATACACTAGAGCCAGTTCAAACTTTACTTCCACCAGCACCTGAGAAACTTCTCAACAAAATATTTTGCAACTGCAAAAAAGGATGTAGTGCAAAATGTAGTTGCAAAAAAGTTGGACTGTTCTGTTCCCTGGCATGCACACACTGTCAAGGCCTATCATGCTCGAATGTTGAGTCACCAACTCTCGAAGATTCATTCGATACCCATCAGGAATCGCTACCGGGACAGTTTACGTGTGAAATGGAAGAAGAAGAAGAACAAGAGGACGAACAGGAAGAAGAACGAGAAGGAGATCAAGAAGAAGAAACAGTAATCTTAGAAAATTATGAATCAGACGAGTAGCTTTATATTTTAACTATTTCATTTTTTATTACTCCGCCGTTATTTCTACCAACTATTATGTACAATATTATTTTCCAATAGTTTTAAAACATACAAAATCTCAGCAGTGTGCAAAATAAGGGGATTACGACTGATCCAACTTTTCAAAGCGTTATACCTCCAAAATGGTGGCTTTTGGAGAAAAAATTATTTGTACATTTTTTGTGAAGAATTTTGTGATCTACAATTTTGTACTGGAGTAATTTTGCGAAAAAACTCACCGTTTCGCTAAAAATCGCAAAATACTAATTTTTTTGACCTTTGACCCCGTGCCAAATTTTTAGCACACCTCGGATCGATAAGGACTTTTGAGGTTTCCTTTATAATAATATTTAGAACAACTATGCCAATTTTCAACTGGTTGGGAATTTATGTAACCTTGAATGTGTAAATAGACCGGACTATTATGTCAATATGGCCGGTATTGCATTAGGTTATGTGTAGTTGTGTGTTTATATTGTATTTTAATCAACTATTAACTGCTACATCGACGTAAAAATATCATTTATATGTTTTTTATTCCTAAAAGTCAACGTGAAGTGGAAAGTGGACATAAATATTCGATATTTCCGAGGATTATTCTAAAATTTTTGGAAAAATATGTTTTATTCACTCGTTCAGTGTTTAGTGACGATTCTTTCATATTTTGTGAGTGAATATATGACTAGCGAAGGTTTTGTGAAAGCACAAACTGATAACTTGCCCAAAGTAGACTCATTTATGCTGCTTGAATCTATGAAGTCAAACAGATGCTTTAATGCAGAGGAAATAAGAGGAGTTAAAGCATTATCGTAGGTACGATTTCAACTATGCTCTATTTATATAATATATACCAACCATATTTCGATGTGTGGTCGTAAGAAAATGATGTTTTTAGACATATAGAAACATAACCTCAAGCTATTAATTAATAAAAATTACCAGCATAGGAGTAGGTACTTACGTTAAAATGGTCTTCACAAACAAAAGTAATGCCCTTCTCTTGAGTGTATTTTTGCTTGCGCCACCAAGTAAAGTAAAAATATTTTGTCTGGAGTTTAAATAGACGTTGATATACACACTGGAACAATGCAATACTTGGAATAAAAAGTTTCTTTTTCGGCATCATCCATTTTCAAAGCTTTCAGAAACAAATGAGGTCACAAAAACTCAGAGCGTGATACACGAATAAGAACGTGAACAAATGACGTCACACCATGGGGCAGCCATCTTTATGACGTAAAGCGCGTTTTGGCGGACTTTCGAATTTTATGATTTTTAAAGTCGTTTTAAAAGTAAAGTTTATAATTTTTTGAAAAAATAGGCATTCAAAGTGTTAGGAGACCTAGAGCGACCTAAGGACACCTAAAGCGACCTAAAGCGTCAATTCCCACCAATAGCAAAATTTATGCTTGTACCCTATTGAGAAAAGACAGCATTCCAGCAGAAACATAGATAGAAACAGTAGCCTGGTATATTGTTTCGGTAAGAATTTCAAAATTTTCATCCAGATAAGAGACAACATGGATTAAGATAACAGAAAAATAAAAAATCCTAAAAATACATAAATATTAAAGGCAATGAAAGACAAATTGGAATGCATTGGAGAGACAGATTGCAGTAGTCGATGTTTTATTCATGGATTCTCTTTTAACTTCAATTTCAACAATCTAGAAGCTGATTGTTTCCTACGTAATAATCTTAGAAAAGTAGCTACTATATATCAAATTGCATCAACATTTGGTGAAGCTTATTCACGAGCCAGCAATAATATCTATCTAGTTGATCGTAACGGTTTCACATCTATTTTAGTTTGTTCATTTCCGTAGTGAATAGCTTCTTTTGTTAATTTTATTATTTTTCTGTCCAACAAAAACACTTTGTTATCATTTCTCAATAAATTTGCCAAGTAACTTAAAATGTAAATGACTATGCCATTCAAGAATATAGGCACTCATCTATCTCTTATCAAAAAAGGTCTACACCTGTCAATTTTTCATTAAAAAGTCCCAAAAACTATAAACTCCAGATATGAGATGTTCTACATTTTGAAACATTGATATACAATGTAGATTCTGAGAAGTTAATGATAATATCAGGGCGATTTACTTTGAATAACAAAGTTATTGCTTACTTCCGGTACAACCGGAACTGTCATGTCAAAATATCTTTTACAAATACGTTATAGCTTTTGATCCACTATACATTAATTTCCATGAAAATCGTGTGTATATTTTCCAATTTAAATACCTATAGTGTAAGCTCGTATGAATTATACCAAGCTTCACTGTTAAATAATCAACAAAACAGAGATTACTGAGCTTAACGATTCATTTTTCCAACGTAAGCCAACTACTGTTTAACACAACAAAAATTTAATTAAGTTAACATTTAGTACTTAGCAAAACTTTTCACTTTATAGAGTCCTGGGTCCTTGAATACATTGTGTGTAAAAGTAAATTCGCCCTTGTTACAAAATCCCCTACTAAGTAGCTTTCAGGATTTAGTTTAAGTTAGACACTTTGGGAAAAGAACTGCGAGGCGGTGATTACAATAGGACATATATCACTTTTGAGTTATCGTCTCGAAGTTTGAGCCTTTTTGGAAGTTGGTGTATTTCAGTGGCACATAATTTAAGATAAAAGTTTTCATACTCACTGTTAACTATAGTATATCTCACACAAAGCGATGCGTAGAGAATAATTTTATGGGTATCAAAGAATAATAGATTATATACTATTGTAATGCTTAACCAATATTTGGGAAAATATTGTCCGAAAAACAACGACCGTTCACTTAAGAAGACACAACTCTGAGGTGAGGATGTCGCTCCTGTCACGACTTTAACAGTTCTTTCACCTGGAAATCTGTATTGATTGTGATTTCAGTGTCATCTTCAGTCCGGGACGCTCTCTGAGCGACCCCATTTAAATTAGAAGTGTAATTCAATGTCTGTCAGTGCATATAGCTAGATAAGTAGTTGTTTTTTCTGAATGAATGGTCTCGTTTTTGAAAATATTCTCAAGACTAGTAGGGCGTTAATAGTATGGTAACTTTTTCAGCAACAAATCCATCTTAGTTTCGTGCATTTGGGTCCGTTTTCAAAGTCCTGATGTGCAGATTTCATAGATGTTCATTGTTATTTTTGCCCTCCACTGGTTTCAGGATTAACCCGCGAATCAAAATGATATTGAAACTGAGTTTCCGAAGAAATTTTTCATATTTCCATCTATTTTTAATTCGATATGACTCAAAAGCCGACGATCAATTGATAAAATCATATTTTCATAATTTTTACTGCATCTCCATTTAGAAATGCTTTTCGGAGAACAAAAATGAGTTATCTGTATTGAATAAAATTGGGCAAGCTTTGAAACAAATTAAATTCAACTGTGTAATCCTTTGGAGAATTGAATGTAATATTTGTTTATTATATGTATTGTATTTTTACACAATTGGAAATATATCGTCAAAAGTCTATGGAAGTTATAAGCTATCGAAGATTTAAAATAATATAAAAATGGGTTTTGTTAGAAAATTGTTTTTGAAGTGAAAAAAAGAGTATCTCACGAATATTTGAAAACTGAAAGTGAAAGTATAGTGAAAATTATGGAATATTTCCAAAAAATAACTCATTGACTTACTTTTTATTGCATTCATTCATTAGAGAGATTTTTGAGCCACTTATTTGATCAACGTTATACGTTATCGGTTATTTTGCTCATGCGCAATAGTAAAAAAATAATCGATAGAGAATTATTGGAAACACGAATTTACTGCCTTGCAGTAATTGTGATGACCTTGAATAAATAGTGCTCGACCTTAAAACAGACTTAAAATTTGGAGTTATTGAAACATGAAACCTATAATGACATTATATTAAGGATGATACATTGTTTTTAAAAATGTAACCCCACTTTCATTAAGTACATACGTTTTTATCTTCATTGGAAAATATTTATTATTATTATTATTCCATATTCATTCAATCTATTGAAATCTATTATTAAAAGTTAGGTTGTGTCCAGTCCAGTTATGTCACAGATGACACAGATCACCTAAAAATTTTCGGAGTAGTGCACTGCAGTAATTGCGCACAAATAAAGACAAGCACTAACCTTAATAATGTTTCCCTTATTTAAAACATTAAATGCGCATGTGTATATGTCACTATAAGGCAGCACTATTACTGATTGACCTTATAAAAGTTCCATATAACTCTCTTAATATACGAAATACGGAATATACGAAACCTTATTAGGCGGTAAGGTTTTGACATAATTGCCAAGTGTATCATGTTTATTCCGTTGAAAAAAAAATATGAAAAACTATCAGAAATGTATTGAAACTAGGCACAAATCATTTTAAATGATATATTTTAATACTTTATTATATTTTGAATCTCAAAATATACCATATAGGTACATCTATGAATATTTTAACTTGTCAACGCCGATTTTAAACGTCAATTTTGCCTAATGTATGCTGAAAATTCCGTGAAGAATAGCGCACCTTATTAAGTTCTTCTATCAGACCTTGATCATTTCGACGTCTAATTATATTTTTATATTAATTATAATTAATATCATGGATTAATGTATACAAATCGAATTAAGCAAATAGAAAATTTGAGGTTAGTTACACCAAACACCAAAATAAAATAATTAAAAATGTCATCCGCTATTTTAGAAAGACTGCGCTTGCTCAGTTTAACGTTTAGCGTGTAACGTATGTCAAATTTTATGTGGCTTAAAATCTCTCTATTTGCGAATTAAAAACAGCCATATTAGAGTAATGTGTATAAATTAAAAATTTCAAATACGAAACAGGGAAAAGTTTCTGGTTTAAAATCTGAATAATCTACTAGACAGGCGAGGAATCGACTTATGACTATGCGTGGCTGATTTCTTCATCAATCAAAGCATATTTGATAGATTTGGAACACGACTGTTAACTTCTTTTTCGGAACACACCCTTTAGTAACTAATCTGGTAACTATTAGTGGTGTGAGTGAGGCTTTCCAAATTACTCCTTTTGGTTAAAAAATAAACTTTAGAGCGACTGCTGATGTGTGCGATGGAAGTTAATCACATTACATTCACTGGTGTTAGGATCGATGCCTTTGAATGGGAATCATTTCGATAGGTTAGTCGAAGCTACTTGTGAGAATGTTCATTTTGACAATTGTTAATAATTTCAAGTAATCTGCAAATACAAGGGAGATGAACTCATAAGAACAGTTGGTGATATCGTTGATTGAGAGATCAAGAAGTAATCTGGTGAGATACCTGAGATACTACCGAAATAACGGAAAAGGCACGTGAATAAAAATGATATACTCGTACCCGTAGAGTTCTGTCATTTGAAAAGCTATTCAATTACTGGGGTTCCATATATCATGTGAATCAAGTTTATATACCAGAAGCTCATATTGTAGTTAACTCTGTCAAAAGCATTGGGAAAGTCAGTGCAAATTGAATCAACTTGAAGTCTCTTTCTCAAATTGAAAAGTGATTGAAATTTGGAAATCTTGGAAATAAATTAAAAGAATAACGATCCTTCAAAAACGATATCGCATAATGGTTATATCTGTTAATATGAATCAATTATGTCTAGTGCTCTACATCCGAACAGAATAACCGTCAGCGGTTGATGTGTATTTTGACTTTAAAATGTTTGTTATATTTTTCCCGTACTAGTATTTTAAGCCTATTTATCATGCCACTAATCAAATCATTTTAATTCCTGAATATTTTAAATGAGTTTTAATATATTTCAATAATACAAACGCAATTTAAGCATTATTAATATGTTAATATAATATATATTGCTTATTCGAATTTTCCATTAGTCGGCATTCATATTTTGTATTGAATACTTTAATAATTTGTATTTCAATGAAATCATTGATTTCGAGATATTTGGTACAAAACAAAATATTTCTGCTGTTTACAGAGGAGCAAGAGTTTTAAATCCGATCGAGCAGCTCTTGAATAATGTTTAGTGTTAAATTGGCACTTAATCTAAGAAACCCGAGAGAACTTGAAAACAACATCATTGGGAAAAAATTGCCCATTGTAAGCAATCCTAACGGCAAGAATGCTGTGATCCTAAAAAAGAGGTCACACTCGCTACCACTGTCCTCCATCCATACACTTGCGAATTGCACAGCTATTTAGAATCCTAGGGCACAGCACAGCCCAGGGACATTTCCCTAAGCTGAAGCCTCAGATATTCTGAAATCCCCATTAATAGTTTCTTCAACAAGAGCATGAATAATCAAGATTCCAATGTTGATGTTAGAGATTGTCAAATTATTTATTATTTTTCAAAGATGAGTACCTACTGTCAAAAACAAATCATGTCTCCGTTATTCTTAAATTATTTTTTGTTTTTTTTGATGTTTCAACACTAATAATCATTAAATAACTCTCATAGAATTATACAGGGTGATTCATTAGGAATGTCCAATCTCTGAACTGTAGATTCTAGACCTCAAAATATGATTCTGCTCAACATGCCTCATGCAAATATTGCTAGTTTCCGGGATACGGGGTGTTCAAAGTTTAAATTTGAATTTTGATTTTCGCAATAATTTTTTATGTTTTCACAATTTCTCTTTGAAAATTGGCAATTTTACGTTTTTTGGCATGAGGAATCATAATTTGCACTCTAATTCAACATTGCTAATAGAGGGCGCTAGTTACACTTGTTTGTGTTAATTAAACATATTTTCAGCACGAGTTTAAGGTGTGGTGTAATATGTGGGTATCCAATACGTACTTTTGAACTACCAACAAATTTAAATGGACCTCTTTATTTAGATTTTCTCCAAGCACATTCACACGAACTACTAGAGGATACACCTCTCGCTTTAAGACAAAATATGTGGTTTTTGCACGACGAAGCACCACCACATTATTCTTTACAAGTTCGTCAATACTTAAACGAACAGTTTCCGCATCGATGGATTGGTCGCTTTAAGACAAAATATGTGGTTTTTGCACGACGGAGCACTACATTATTCTTTACAAGTTTGTTAATACTTAAACGAACAGTTTCCGCATCGATGGATTGGTCGTGGAAGTGAGTTTGCTTGGCCACCAAGAGGCCCTGATTGCAATCCTTTGGATTTTTCAGTTTGGTCGAAAATGGAGGCATTGGTTTACAAAGGAAAAATTACTCCTCTTCCACAACTGCGACGGAAAATAGAAGAAGCCGCGGATGTAATTAAAAATAATAGATTATTTGATATTAAGAGATCTTCACGAAAGCGGATCATAAAGTGAATTGATGTAAATGGTGGGCAGTTTGAGCTTTTGCAAGTTTTTTATTTTTGTTTACAAATTTGTTACTGTTACATATTTAAGGAATAATAAAATGTTTAATGAAAAAATTAAAATTTATTGAACTTTTTAGAAGCAAATAACTCGATAACCGATTGAGTTACACGAATCATAGAAAGGAGAAGAATTTTTTTTCGTAGAATTTAACGCTTTTTAATATTTTTTTATCATTTTAGTTCTAAGTTTAGCCCAAAAAAAGTTTACTTTGATTCAATAAACACAAACAAGTGTAACTAGCGCCCTCTATCAGCAATGTTAAATTAGAGTGCAAATTATGATTCCTCATGTCAAAAAACGTAAAAGTGCCTATTTTCATGCAGAAATTGTGAAAACTTAAAAAATTAATGCGAAAATCAAAATTTAAATTTAAACTTTTTACACCCCGTATCCCGGAAACTAGCAATATTTGCATAAGGCATGTTCATCATATTTTGAGGTCTAGAATCTACAGTTCAGAGATTGGACATTCTTAATGAATCACCCTGTATAATGGAAACGATAGATAAGCCTAAACTAGAAGCACTTTAAGTGGATTTCAGGATTTTCATTCCCATTTTATTTTACATTGGTTGTATATACCACACTTGTTTATTATAAAAAAATAATGGGGGTCATTAATGAATGATTTTGTGTAGGTATATTAATGTAGCATTACAGCATTCCGTAATATTTGATGAGTTCTTCCGTTGATTTTGTAGTTTCATTATAAGCTTAGTAGCTACCCATCGTTTTCTGTGGATAGTGAAAAATAATGTTTTGGTGGGTATAAAAAACAGATTTGGATTGTATAGTATAAAAATCATATAATCCCATCAGTTTTCTCAACATTTAATAATTATATTTCCGAGCTCATTTTCTGCAATTACAAACTCTGTGCTTGTCACACCATCCTCCCCTCTTTCCAAGGGTTAAGCAATGTATAGCACAAGCGGCATCGTTCAATTTGATTCCTTTAGCTTCAACACTCAAAACGTCACAAGTGAATCTTTTCACTCTAAGATGACTATCAGCATCTGAAAATACAAAAAAAAAATTATTCCATCTATAACTGATAGCTACTTTCATTCCAATGACGAAGACTCGGAGCAGTTGTCGTAGGAAAGATTATAATGACAGAAGCACTCTGAGATGTGTAGCTCACAAACACAGCCAATATACAGGGTGATCGCTTACTGCAATAAATCTCAGTAGGTTCATTATAGAAGATACCCAAAAAAGTTGTAGATGGCTGTAAGCTTTTTATATCTCAAAATTAGAGTCTCATAATCCTATGCCAGGTCAAAGTTTTGGTTTTTCAAATGAAGCATTCTATATTTTAATGTGAAACTGGAATTTGCTTCACTTGCACTTCACAACAATACAAGATTGTGATATGTTGTATAGGGTATTTAAAAAGTCATTACCAATTCTCCGTATAAATCGTAACACAGCGCCTTGTATAATCGGATTGTTCCAAGAGAAATGTGAATATCTCAGAAACTTATTATTTTGTGGTATAGGACATGCTTAATGGAAATAGGAGTATGGTCAAAATACTCTCCGACAATGATATAAAATACAGAGTGATCCATTCAAAATTACTGAGAAAATAATGTAGTTGAGTTTTGACTCACTATGTATATTTGATGGAATGAGTGTTATCAAAATCATTTGTATTCATGAATTTTGACGATTATCTTTGCTTCAATTGATTATTATTCACTCACTTCCAACCAATTATACAATGCGTCGAATCTCTTACAATTTTGAAGGAGAAATGGTTATAATTTCTCAAATACCCTGTATAACATAGGTATCACAGACTTATATCGTTGTGATGGAAAAGTGAAGCGGATTTCAGTTTTACAGTAAAATATAGGGTGTTCTGTTCAAAAAACCATAACTTTGATCTGGCACCAAGTTATGGAACATTGTCAAGAATTTTGAAACATGAAACTTTAAGCTTGCTGTTATTTTTATAAACAACTTTTTTGGTATTTCCTAGGATACCTGAACATCACAAGTATACAAAGTATGGCAACATTTTATAAGTCCTTACCTCTTTGTGGAATCTCGGGCTCCTCTAGTATTACATCTGGTTCATTAACGGAACCAATCGGAGAACTTATAGCATATACAGCTAGAGTCAACAAAAATATACTGAAGAATGCAGTATTCATCTTAATACTTATTTAACGATTGTAAGAATGTAACTAATAACATATTCTTCAAGTCCACTTTTATATTTTCTGTTCAATAGAGGAGTCCATGTGATTCACTTTTGAAATAAAACACTGTAAATCACATTCTCCAAGGATTAGTTTACATTTTAAATGCTTGACCTCTAGATTACTGAATATACAAACAATGTTCTTGGTAGTTATAGTTTAATTCAGTTTCACGGATATGAACAAAATGAACACTGGAGCACAAACATAGGGTACCTAAAAAGAGAATATTTTTTTAAATACTCGTTTTACTCTCTTTAAATATACGAGTAGAGTTGAGATTGATATCAGATTATTTTCGGGTCTCAGGTTATCGAAAGTCACATTTTCTTGAATCTCAGTTGTTGTTGTACTTTCAATTTGATGAAGTATTGTAGAATTTAATGATTGAGGCAGCGTTTCACAACCTTTCAGTATTCGGGGCCCAATTTTCAATAACAATTTACGCGTTCCATAACTTTTTTCGTATAATACTAAATTACGATGGATATTATACGTAAAAAAATTAGATTCCAGTCGTTATCCCTGAAACTTGTTTTTGATTCAACTTGACGAGGGAACAGATAGCAATAAAGACACTCATATAATTGCCTATGTCTGATTTTGTGATGGTATAACGGCAGTAGAAGAACTGATTTTCTGTAAATCCATAGAACTCAAAGCCAAAGCTGGGAGATTCTAAAATGTACAAGCACTTGTTAAACAGAAATCTCCTCAATGGGTCTTGACCCATTGCATAATCCACAGAGAGGCAAAGGCCAAAGACAGAAATGAGTCCTGGTCCCAATATTGTGCTAGCGACGATTGTAACTGAAGTACTAATGGGTTTATCACAATATTCATCCGGCATTTGTCAGTAAGTGAGCAGGATACAATCATATTTTTTATATACTTATAAATACTGTATTAGTTTGAAAATGTACTCACTCACCCCATTTCTTCTTATTTGAAAATGTACTTCACTCACTTAATTTCTTCTGATGTGAGAATGAATATCATTTTGTTTTAATTTCTGTGAATGAAATTCTTTTTATTAGTAATTTTTTCTTATTTTGATGTGCTGGCGCCTCCTCCCCTACGTAGAGTTGAGGTGCCCCACGGGTTGGGAAACGCTGGATTGAGGTGATTCACAAGGTTTCAGTCTCAGTTTAGACTGCACAATTTTCAGTTTTTAATCACCTCTAAGTCACAAGATCCGCTTAACCGACAGTTTATCGGCCGCGCCCTGTATATCCTTTGCTAAAGCATAGATTAACAATCTCCAAGTTGTCCACCCTATTTTATACATCGAAACATCAATATAGAGACTGTAGCTGACTAATTATTCATGGGATAGTGAATAGATCTCCTCCTAGTAAAAACGTTATCTTTTTTTCAAGAAGCGGTCCCTTCGCCGGCACCACCTCAACCTCCTGGGCTTGTTGTAGGTCCTCCTAGTGTTCTGACTACAGCCTATTCAGCCAATTCGTTCCCTGTATTAGCTCATACAGGTTCTTTCCTGGTTGGTTGTAGGAGTCTTCTGGAGTCATTTGGGATCTACCATACAATTTCTTCCCCCTGTGGTCCAGCGTCTCACAGCTGCATAATATATGCAGAGCTGTTCCGGTGTCCTTTTTACATCTTCTGCATAAGAGGTCTCCATTATACAGCCCTATTTTGTTCAGGTGCTCCTTTGTGGTAAAGTGTCCCGTAGGTAGCCCCGTTATGGTGCCAGTTTGTTCCTGCTCATTGAGACCAGTTCTTCCGCTACTTTTTCTGATAGTTCTTCCATGATTTCTTGTGTTTGCCTGGGCGTATTCTTCCAGTGTTGATTTTGTTGTTCTTCTACCCACCCTTTCATGGTTGTCCTAGTTGAGCATCTGGGAATGCCCACAGCTGGTTCGGGTCCGTTCATCAGGGTTGACGATCCTGCTTTTGCCAGTTCGTTAGTTTTCTCATTGCCAGCGATTTCTTTGTGACCTGGAACCCACTCCAGTGTTACACTGTTCCGAGTCGCCAGTCTTCTAAGATCTTCGCCGCATTCCATGATGTTTTTTCAATTTTGTAGTTTATTCAGTATTTGCTTAGATTTCAATTAGATTTAACAATAAAACTTGTGAGAAGTAAAATCGCCATTCCTTGAAATAAAACTATACATTTTTGAGGAAATGGAATTAAACTCGTAATTTCTTGGAAGTTAAGCAAAACAAAAATTGAACTAAAAAGGAGAGTTAAGTTTTACCGCCGGTTTATAAAAGTTATTGCATTATTTCCGTTGTACACGTTTTGTCGTGTTCGTTCCTCGGAACATAATTGTATCCCATTTTGTTTCCAGATCACACTTATCTTTTCCTGACATGCCAAATTAGCTCGTTTGCAAGTTGAAATTAGTTTTTGCAAATTTACGTTCCTCTAATTTAAGAATTTTGCACAATGCTTAGCAATTTCCCATTTTCAGGTAGCCGTCGTTTAAATGCCGACCTGGACTAGATGGGGCATAACGATTTCTATGTACATATGTATCGTTACTGGATTATTTTACAGCGTGGGTTTTATAAAGAAATATCATAATGCAAGGTTTTATTTCGACGATGTATTAGAATTGAAAACAATTCATAAAAAGGGCAAGTTCTAATTAAATGTTTTATGTGACCCCCCTTCACTTGCATTTTGCATTTTATAATCTTTCCAGTGGAGGTTTTTGCAGCTTCAAATTCCTCCAGAGCTGGTCTCCTGGATAAATTTAACATGCAAAAACTTATTATTATGTATCTAAAAATGAAAATTAATTGGGCCATACTCAGAATTTCTTGGTGCCCATTCTATATCTCTTCCTTTGCCCCATAATTAAGGAAAATGTTACATATAATTTAAAACAGCGCATTAAACAGGCTGAGAATATCCTCTGAGAGGATGCGGATTTTGTTGTTTTTGGTAACAGCTGCTTCGCCAATTTAACTAGCGGAGAGGGAGACTTAAGCATCCTCTGGAGACCGGAACCATTTTGCAGTATCAACTCTAAAGCAATGTGAAAAGAATTTGGCAAAGCCGAAAATATAGGAAATCTGACAATTGGAAAGATCTTGTGGGGCTAGTGCCCGTTTGCACCGTTTGAAATTTCAGCTTGCCTTTTGTGAGCTGCTCTTAAATTCAAGAATACCTTGAATCGGAAGCTGAATATTAAGTTATCCTTAGCTAGTTTCAGGAATACTTATAGAGCGGTGCTACGCAAACTATTATTTTCAAGATTACTTTGTTTTGAGAATGTCTAAAAGTAAACAGTGCAAACGTGCATTAGGCACTCAAAGATATTTCTGGGTGACTACGACGAATGAATGCCTGGGTCGGAGTGGAACAATATACATAAGTCGCTTCATCGGAAAACATAAGACATTTCCTTATAGGTCATCATCATCATCATTATACTTGTTAAGAATGCGTTGATAGAATCTCTGGGAAGCAAATTTCGACAGGAGTGAAGTGATAAGGGTGGAACTGTTTTTGAAAATTCTAATAATGAATGACATGTGATTCATTTTGGACGACGACCAAAATTTATATTGCAAAATCACTCGGTTCCACTCAAAGCGATGGAATAGTTTTGTTAAACTCATTCATTGGTCATTTCTCTTATTGGTAGGTGGGTCTCAAAAAAGTTCTAGTGTGTTTACAAAATGGAATTATATTTATCATATAAGTACATACATTTTTATCATATTATATCAATTTCTACAATTACAAACTTTGTGATCATTACACCAACCGCCTTTTTTTCCTAGAGAAAGGCAATGGGCAGCACAGGCTGCATCGTTCAACTTGACACCACCAGCTTCAATACTCAGAACGTCGCAAGTGGCTCTTTTTACTACGATGTGGATGTCAACTTCTAAAAATATAACAAGAAAACATACAATGAAAAAAAATAATTATAATAGGATTATACTAGAATTTTTCAGCTTTTCCTGTTCGTCCCGACAAAATTGTTAAATTATCAATTCATGAAAAAATATAATCCATTCAAGTAGATTGTCCATGTCAATTTAGCTTCAATTTTTCGTCTAATGCAGTGGAAATTGATATGTTTTGCTGATGATAGTTTAAGATAATTTGGTTCAAGATTGAATGTTCCTGTATATTGCAAGAACATTCAATAGTTTTATGATAATAATGATAATGTTTTTCCTTGAACATAACAAGATACATGAATAATTAACAATACCAATAAGGATAAATTCAACAAGCACCAGGTAGATATAAAATTGTTTGTGTATTTTCAACAGAAATTTTTGGTAAATACTTTGGTGCCAGCCCACAGGGAAGCCCGCGTGATGCCCCAGAGCTCCGCGCAAGGTTAAAGAAATAATGATATAATTTAACCAAGCAGCCAAAGCTCACTGACTTTGAACTAAAGCCAAAAATCTGGGAGCTTTTTCACGGAGAGCTGCCGTATATGTACCATTAATATGGGAGTTCAAAGTTGATAGATTTGTGGAATTTAAAAGTTCTTGGGGACCACAATGAGCTCATCAATGTTATTACATTGTTTCGCTGAAAGGTGGGAATTGGTGGTATTGATTGGATTATCAATTTAGTGACTGCCGAGAAAAGGAGAATATCATCGGAAAGATCTAGTGGGGCTAAGACAATCAAAAATACTTCTGGAAGACTAAAGTCAGGTGAAAAGAAATTAATGTCTAAGCCAGGGTCAAACTACATTTCTAGGACACTATCGCCTTAATGGCCTCCTTGAAAAGCTTTAAAAACCTGCAAGGACTGCCAGAGAAAACTAAATCTACTGCCATCCCCTATTGATGTGTGGGTTCCGGAACCTAATGATATTTTGGAGAATGAACAAGCTGATAAACTAGTGAGAAGAGGTTTAGCAATAACATGATAATATGTAAGATTCAGAACCAGATCTTGGGACAACAAAAAAAGTGGTCGAATAACAAACCACGGAAAGGTTGACACCAAGTGCTTCAGAGCGGATAATTTTCTTTTATCTATATTAATTATACTTTCCATATCAAGATAATGGAGAAACTCTACTAACAATTTGAGCCAATTAGATCCAGTTCTGGAAGAAACGGGAATAAAGCGCAGCAGCTAACTGGTTTGTCGATTTAGCGAAATCATAGTTTCAATTGACAGGACATTCAAATTTTCACAGTATAACAAAATTTTTTTTAAAGACAATTAAAAATAATTTGACGTACCTTTTTCTTTCTCAACAATCGGTGAACTCATAGAACACATGACTAGAGCCAATAAAAATATGGTACAAATAACTGTCTTCATTTTGATTCTTCTTCAACAGCGGCAAGAAAATGCTACAAATATAACATTGTCCGGAAAGTTGCTTTTATATCTTGTTCACTGTGATTCACATTTTCAGAGAAGGTTAACATTAAAAACAGTCAATCGCCTGACCCCGAGATAATTCTTTTTAAAAAACAATGATAGTTGTTTTCAATAAACAATTTTTTATTGAATGGTTTTAAATGAAACTAACTGTTTTTAAATGACTCCACAATAT
>CAJUYI010000929.1:0-24432 GCA_910591695.1 Galerucella pusilla | reverse complement strand
ATTTAAAAACAGTTAGTTTCATTTAAAACCATATGATGAGTAGATTCTACGAAGTGAGGGTTTATACAGTTAACTCAATTTTTTATTGATATTATCAACTGATTTCATTGTGTTGGTAGTTTGCCAAGAGCAACCTAATATTTTATCACTATTTACTCTTAAAGTTTACTCAATTTTCAGGATATTGAGTGTGAGCCTCACATATCCATTGAGGATTTTCTCTGCTCGAATATGTTTACCGTTCCGTTTAAATGAAACGTCGCTTCATCAAAAAAAACTATTTTGTTTATGGACTGCAAATCTGCGTTCATTCTGTCTATCATCAATTCACAGAATTCTTGCCTTTTATGAAGATCATCCTAAACCAACTGAACTTTGTAGGGGTTGTATCATCGGCGGCAAGTTCTCGAGTTTTCCTATGAGGATTCTCCTCAATCTCTAGAAGTACCTCCAGTTTTTTTCATCAGTGAATTGAACATTTCCACCTAGTTTTTCAATACAATAACATGTTCAGTTTCACGAAACTTCTTTCCAATATTGCTAACTGTAGCAATATACATCAATGAACAGGGAGTGCCATTTGAAAATTAAGTGATGGGTAGCTACCACAGGGCTGTCAAATGTGAAACATTTACTTATAAGCCATTAGGAAGGTATTCAATGCAGTCTTTTTAATCAATTAGGCTGTAAAATGAGCGAAATATATACTGTATACGATGTATACGATAACTTATCGGGACACCCGGTACTCATATTCAAAATAATATACCTAGATAAAACCTACTGTAATTGATCTCAATGATAACTCTGACAGTGGAATAGAATAAGATTTAAAATAATGATAAATCATACCAATAAGGTTGGATATTGTTTTTTTTTACCTGGTTATAGTTTATCTCGTAGTTTATTCAACTTGACTTTCCTGAGCTCTTGTTTGCCTTTGTCGATAGTACCACACTAAAAAAATAGGCGCCGGGTGAAGTTTGTGAGTCAATAGGATTGAAAAAATATCGATACTATTCAAATCAAACTAATTGTTTCTAGTAATAGCAATTATCTCATGATGATTTTTAAAATAGCCCACTTTGTTGGAGAGAAAATCACAAAAATCTCTTTTTGTCAAAATATTTAAATTCTTCATATTTTTTAAAGTGGATATATAAGAAAAAATTCACCCCAATCCCATTTCCAGTATTTCTCAGTCATAGAAAAATACGTTTATAGCTGGAATCCCTTCCTTTACAATCACCATACATTCTTCTAGGGATATTTTGGTGGCGGTAGTAAAATTGGTCACGCCTCTGATTTTCCGTTTCCTCGACAAACATATTCGCTTTCATTCAGCAAACAGTTTTATTACGTCAATATATTGCCTACCCTTGCGATGTCCCATCGTTTCTTTTTTAACAGGCCATTGAAGCGTTCAACGATATACGTTGAGACTGATCTTCCATTTAATGTGATATAGAGTGGCCAGATGAAAATGAAGATGAGTCGTATCGACTTCGCCGATTTAATTCTCACCCACAAATAGCTATTTTCGATAATAATACAACAATTGTGTTGATGATTATCGAAATACAAATTTAGTTGTTTGGAAACAGCACGAGCGCATAAGCGTGAGTGTGGTTTCCTAAAACAACAATTTGTTTCGAAAAAGAGAAGAAATTCTCGATAATCATTATTTAAACGAGTTGTATTTGTCAAGATTATTTCTTGATACAATGATTTTGACGTTTCTTTAATAATTCGACATTTTATGTCAGTCACTAGATTTTTAATATCGAATAAAACAACTAATGACAACGCGAAACACACAGATAGGAAAATTGCATGTATCCAATCAGGTGCCGAAGTACAATATCAATCCTCATATTTAAACCAATCGAAGGCGCGTATTTTGTATTGAGTGACATAATCGATGGAATTGATTTTGAAATCTTCACCATCACATAACTCATAATACCTACGTCAACTGAACTCGTATGAATCACACTAATGTCACAGATACGAAAGCTTGACAGAGAACAGTGAAAAGAGAGAGGGATGGGTGGACATACCCATTTAAATGCCCATCGTCTTATGTCGCCTCCGTTCGGGCTACTTCGCGAAAGTTGTCAACAGGGTTGTCAATTTGCATAATATTTCCTTCAATTTACAATCATAGGTCAAATATTTTATGAGCATTTTTCTTAATGTGATAGTTATACATATACAAATATAATACATAAATATTATATACTTCTTTCACAAACCACATTCTTGGCAACCATGCACAATAACGGTGACGGCTAACCTAACCTCACATCATAAAAACGTCAAAACATGCTCAAAATCACTTGTAATCGGTGCTCAAAATTCATAGCGCCAATTTGGTTTGCTTCATTGTTTGAAGGTGTTCAATCGGCGATATTAATTGTGTTATTTGACTAATCGATTGTGTTTTGTGGTTATATATAAACTATAAAAATATAGTGGTGTAGATTATTATTCTTATAAAATGAATAAACATCACGGCGGAGTGTATTGTTCATACAGAGACTGTGCAAATAAATGTTAATCGGAAAGAAAAATAAATTTCTTCCGATTTCTAACGGATGAGAGTATATAATTTAATATCCCGGCCTTTGATGAATGAAATTTTGAAGTTTTTGATATTAACTTTGGTGCTACAAATCATTATCAAAATGCATATTATTATAAGTGTATATTGTATTCCCTTTGATAATAAATAAATTGAGAATTATTTGTACTTTAAAATTTGGTTAATTTTTGTAATTATTTGTGTTTCCTAAAAATGTATTTATTTATCAATCTCCCAAGAGTAATGACTATTTATAACAAATGATAGGAATGTACATAAAGGTATTTAATAAATACATAAATATATATTCGATTATGATTATTTAGTTTTAATTCATGGCGCAGTTTTAAAGATTTAGTGGAGACTTCCAAAAAAACTAGATCCGGCACTAGGAATTGTTATTACTCCCGAGTCAACAGTGCAATTTGAAAATAAATTCAGGAAATGAATAGTCCATTTAATAACCAGGAGGGGTAATTTGGAAAGCCCACACCCAGACACTTGTCACCTAGATGAAGAAAATGCAGAGCATGTGTAGGAAGGCAGAAGCAAAGTGCTAGGTACATTTTCAGTCTCGAGCTTAATTGACTCCATGAAAAGAATAAGGATGGAGAATGAAATGTAGATAAGAGAACCACAATAGATTTGAAAAGGTCGGAGTGCAGTGTCATGCTTTTTCGAAGCAGCGTGCACCCAAATGGCACCAAGGCACGTCCTTACAGGTACGTTTTCCTCCACATTCGCCAGTCGCTAGTAGCCGCGAAAAAGTAGCGACCACTTATTCGCCAAGACACCTATTTATGTATTTGGACGGGAGTGTTTTCCCACCCGTTACTGAGTAGCTTCTACCCAAATTAAGTCGCTATTTGCCCAGCCACCGGTCGCTAGATCTCTCTGGGAGCAGACAAGCGACTGATCGTCGCTCACAATGGAAGACTTGCTTTCAGAGGCAAATTTTTATTTTTAGCCTGATCATATAGAAGCATTAAAATCACCCTTTGTTATGAAATATTCATTTTATTATTATAGGTGTGGCAGAAAAATATAATAATACAATAATTATCAATATAAAAGCGACTGCTATAGAATTTAATTTGTTGACGAGTATTTAACAAGAGCCGATCGAAGGAAAACATATCTTTGCAAAATTCTTCGAAGAATATAATCGTTGCTATTTTGTTCGCAGACGTGAGCGACCTTCTAATGTGGAGGAAAACGTACCTTTAGGATTTGGCTTGTGGGTTGTCAGATGAGTTTGTTCGCCCGTAGTAGACCCAGCTATTGATATGCGCCTGATTTAACACAATCTGATCGGAGTGATTCTTACTTAAGAATAATTATGTTCAAGCATGTATCACAATATGTATACCCTGTATACTTTCATTTTCTATAGTGGCAATTTTTCCGTATTTTCCGTTAATAACCATTCGAGCGCTGGTAGAATTTAATTACGGAATTTCTACTCTCTAATTCACTTTGCATAAAATTCAGTATGAATATATATTTCTATATAATATTCAGTGTGCGTACCAATTAGAGAGTGTCGGTTATCTGGAATAATCGTGTTAGCATACTGTTTCCATGAAAAAAAAATATAAAAGCATGCACAGAGATAGATAATAAAAGCACGATACGTGTCTCTCACACGACAGGAGTATGCTTATTAGCATCAATGTAGTTTATTTACATCGTCTCAACTTTGTTTTTTGGAAACAGAAAAAAAATGAGCAGAGTGCACAATAGTGGAAAATAAAAAATATTGATTTGGGAATAAATGAAAAATTTGGTTTTCAACAGCGTATATTTTTGGGTAATATAAATAAGTGGCAATTTTTTTCATATTTCCTCGGCTTATTAACAGAAAAAAATATGGAAATCTGAAATTATACAACTCTTAAGGCCGTATGACATTATGTAGTTTTCGATATTGTTTTCGTCAATGCCGATGAAAACTGTACAGTTTCCTTTATGTCCATTAAATTGTGTATGACACTATGTAGGTTTTCGATATTGAAATTAACAAAAATAACGCCTCTGATTGGTGGTAGAGCTATCAATTCATTGTCAATGTCAATTGATATTCACGACTTCAATTCATTGTATAAACATAAACTTGACTTTACTCATTTAATTGATTTCGTTTCCATTTTAAAACTAAAACTATGTCTTGGACGAAAGTCGCTGCCCTTAAGCTTATAGAGCTATATGGACACCATCCAAATCTGTACGAAATTACATCTACAAAGTACAAGAATAAGCACGCACGGTCGAGTTGCAAATAGTTTGGAATATCATTGTATATCCAACTACAGCCGCAGCACATGCAGCCATTACGTTCAACTCCATAATAACAGGGAACCGAATAAAATAGTTCCAACTAACCAAGGAATGAGTAAGGTTAGGCTAAACATAAACACGACACAATGTGACTCCGGCACGATATTTGATCTATTGCGCAGAAACTAGCGCAGAAACTGTACAGAAATATGATACGGAATGGTATTTCTGTACAGTATTCGATATCGAAAACTACATGCTCGTATGACACTATACAGTTTTTGTCAACATTGAAAACTATACAGAAAACGATATCGGAAACTATATAATGTCATACGGCCTTTAATGCAGATTCGTCACTAGTTTGAATGTGGAGTTGTTGTGGATAATCTCCGTGTGTTGTTCTATGTTCCATCTAAGTCATAATAAATGAATGATATGTTGACATTATTTTGACATCTATCACTCTCGTTCACCTGTTGAAGTTGTAGAAACGAATATAGTAAGAGAGAGTGTTATTGCTCCTGAATTTTATAAATTATTATAAAACCAGTAGGTATTCAGATATGAGTATATTTATAATAATTGAGCCCATTTTCTTTTCCATATGCCAAAAAAAAATACAAACAACTCATTGTTAATATATCCCAAGCTTCTTTTCTCTTTATTTTTGGTGACTACACTATCTCATGATGATTATGTTCCATGTTAAAATTAGTGCCTAGCTTCAGTAGTAATCTAGGAGGGGAATTTTTTGGAAAATTTGGAACATGTGATTTTTTTATTGGAGCTAAAAATTGAACTACACTGTCAAATTTGGTTGAATATGGTGCGATGTGTTTTTTTATTTAGAATTGACTGTCTGTTATGCATAAGCTCAAATTTTGAAATGTTCACATCTATATTTAGCACAGAAATTCAGGACATGTTCGACCATCCTGCAACTCTGTTGCGGATGAAACCAAATGCCCGAATTTTCGGTGACCAGAAGGGCATATTACAATAAAACTTAATAGCCCTCAGTAATTGAAGTTTTTTTGCCCGTTAATGGAACGGACTCCTTATTGAGAGGCTCAAGAATTTCAATGAAGGATGTTCGACAAATGCCTCGCAAATAGAAGTTAACCATACAAAACTTCTTAAATCGGCTCAGTTATATTTTTAAAACTTCAGCATTCGATTTTTAAGGTGCACGGTGTTAAAATTGGAAAAAAAAGAATTTTTACCCTTAGAGCACTTTCAGACGAGTCACTTTGTGGCCAGCTACTAGTGTCTGGAAAGAATTGCGGCTGAAAATATATTAATATAAATAGACGCATTCACACGAGACACAGATAAGGAATAATGTACTTTTACCCGGGATTTTTTTCAGACACTACAGACAGACACTTTGTGGCCGGCTACTAGTGTCTGAAAAGAATCGCGTGGCTGAAAATACATTGATTTAAATAGACGCATTTACACGAGACACAGATGAATGCATCTATTTATATCAATGTATTTCCAGCCACGTGAGTCTTTTCAGACACTAGTAGCCGGCTACAAAGTGTCTCGTCTGAAATCACCCCAAATTGAAAAATGTTGAATATTTACAAACGATCGTTTCATTTGTTCTTTTTGTAAAAATTTTCAGCGGTACCCAAGCATTTTCACACAATGAAATGAGTGAGTCAATGTGGGATGTCCTAGTGGCTCATGGTGTAGCCTTAAAGAAAACAGAAGAGGTAAAGTGTACGATAATCATGATGAGAGAACCCAGCCAGAGGTACATTAGAGGAGTGGGATGGATAAATAACTGGAGAAATAATGTGGCGGTATATAATATGGACAGAAGACTGGAAATTGCAGGAATTACCAGTGGAGAGGGATATATAAAGTTGAGTTTTGAGGATATGGACGTCATGGCATTGAGTGCTACATATCCCCAAACATAGGAATAGTAGGTTACAAATTGTGTATGGATTAGGTTATAGGGCAAATCATGCCACCGGGGAGAGAAACAATGATAGGTGGGGATTTTCATGCGAATGCAAACGAGTGGGGATTGCCAGCATACGACAAGAGGGGATTATATCTGTTGGACTAGGCTGCACAGCTGATCTCACTAGTGGTGGTTTTAGTGCGATCGTCTCTGGTGAGGGGCCTTCAATGCTGCATGTACTCTTACCCGAGGGCACTCCCACACTTCCAGGGAGAGGTAGAGCAAGTACATGGAGCCTGTGAGCAGGTTTACTGACCAAAAAAAGGAGAAAAAGGGTTTGATTGATTAGGCTGGAATAGGTAATCAGGTATTTCTTTCACCACCTGATATCAAACCACCGATCCTTGTACGCATATCACACCAAGCAATCATTGTACGAGAATGGTACTCACGCAAATAGCACTGTTGAGATATAATATGTATTAGATATGTGTATTTCAAAATTTATATATACAGGGTAGCAAGAAAGTCTGGATTCTTTGTTTTCTTTTCAAAGAAAATGACTTGGTGCCAGACTTTATCGCTACCCTGCCCTGTATAATTGGTTGCATTAATTCAAAAATTGACTCTTTGCATTAGTACTGACTTCTTTCAGTATTACTAGTGGAAATAATGGAAATTTATTATCACCAATTTATCTCACGGGTTGAAGCAATCAGAACGTAACGTTTTAGGGTAATTTATCACGAAGGTAATTCAGGCTACACCCATATAATAATTTATCCAATAAAATTAACAAGGTGAATTAGATAAATCATAACAAATTCCCACGAAAGAAACGAGCAGTCACACTGTAATGCTTTGCAATTATTCAATTAATAGTCAACCCAGCTCATTATCATTTTTGACTCTGATTATACTACAAATTCTTGGGTGATTTATATCGACTGGTCCATAGTACATTTTAATGCATCAATTTATGCACAGTTTCAGGAGTATTATTAATAAATTAAAGTGAAAAAAAACTAAAAAGTGAAAAATTCTTAATTAAATAACAAAATACATATATACGTTGATGCCAACAATACGTAAATTTCACTTACATTTCAAATATGTGCAAAAATTGTCTCAAACCTTCCAATTTAGGGAAAAGTAATTGATTATAAACTTTTGCAGCTTATTTTCATTCAAAAATTACAAACATTTCCTAAATCCAGTAAGTGTTCAAAATTATTACCTGCAGAATCCATGCAAGCTGCAAAACGTGTTAAAAGTGTTGTGCTGGCCGTCGGAATCTTAGCTGGTGTAGGTAACGCTACGACATGCGTTCTTCAAATAATTAATTAATTGTCAGTTTTGACAGTACCTACCTAATTAATAAATTATTCTTTGAAACTCATGTAGTATCTCTATGTTGAGACTCAAACAGTTACGTAAAGTTTTTACATAACTACTTTTCATAACTGATATATGAAGGTAATGAAACATGTGACGTTACCTAACGTCAAGGAGTGACTCAAAGTGTCACATTTGATAACGGAATTAGATAGAGTAGTTATGTAAAGACTTCACGTAACTGTTCAAGTTCCATAGAATAATTCATTAATTAGGTACTGTCAAAACTGACAATTATTGCAATATTTAAACTGACAATTACCCCATTATTTTAATTCAATACTATTTTAAGATTCATAAACATTGAAAGCAACATTATCAAGGACACAGTTATTTAAAGTAAGTTGAATATAAAAAATATTCATCTAAAAAAATAGATTGCCGATCACATTCTTTTAGAGGGCGGGAAGTGATCGATAACGGTGGGGTGGGAGGTCAGGGCGGGAAGTAGAGGTGTGTAATATGACACTTTCTGACCTTCAATGACGTTAGTAATGACAGCATTACATATATGGTGGTGAATAAATATGTTTTTCATCTAAATATTATATCATGAAAGCATATTTATTTTTAACTCGTAATCTTTTCAAAATCAATATACTATGGTGATTATATCTGCGCCGAGCAATTTCTGATACGAGTAAAATTGAGATGTTGATGGCTTAACTGACACCTGTAGCCGTAGGATGATACTCTCCAATTTATATTCTATGAAAATTTCTATATCATGGACCTACTATGAATTTTCAAAAAGGGATTTATTTATTCGTGATCTCACTTCTGTGTCAGTCCCCGTCCCCGACTGCCTCTTGTATCAATAATATTTTTTCATATCTTGAAGGAGTTTGAATCCCAATAACGATTTAAGCTCGAATTTTTTTTCCTTAAACGAATGTTCACAAACTAAACCTTCGTCCCATTGAAGTTGTTGATGACAAAAGTGGATTAATAGTTATTTAACTTGACTGAAAATGGGATGACAGGACTTTGAAATTGGGAAATTTAAATACATGCAAATCCCAGTTTTTGAGATATTTTTTTCTCATGAATATAAAACGAAGGTAATTTAATGGCCCCTAAATGCCTGTACGCTAGAAACACGGAATTATCAGACCATATAACAAACGAGCACTGGAAGCATAAATTTGTTAAATCGGTCATGCTACTTATGGTCAGCTATGTGTATTTTGGGACAGTGCAGTGTGTAGAAAGCATTACAATCATCTGGGTGATTTCAAGGTCCACATGGCACATAGAAATTTTACAATGCAGGTTTTTTAGATGTATTGTTTATTTGTCAATTTTCTTCACTAGGCTTGGAAAAAGTCATTGATGATTGAAATCTAGGAAAATATTCGGTAAAAACTTTATTTCTCAGGAAAATGGAGAAGCATGCAATGACACAAAAGGGTTTGAATCATTTGAAGTAAGATTCGAGTAGTCTTTACACCAATAAAAACACTTTAGCATTAAAAGATGAGTCTTTGTGGTCAAATCCAGCTGGAGCTATTACGAATTTCGGTAAAGTAGGAAAATTGAATAATTTTAGTCGGAAGTACTACCACAATAATTGATGTCCCACCTACCCTTGCAGTTTTGGAAATGAAGCTCCTCTGGTTACCTTCGGTTTTCGTACTTTTGTTGTTGTTATAACATATTATGTTAAAGCTTGTAACTTCGGTGGATGCATTCGAGATGATTTATCAATTCAAAAAATTGGATATCTAAAATAATATTATCAAACCAAAAGTAACGAAAAAATATTCAGGATACTTGCGAGAACTTTGCACAAATAACATATAAAAACGAAAAGCCAAATTCACTATAAGACAGCTGTATCCATTGATATGTCGCAACATAATTCATGACATATTGTAACCCCACAAAAATGGTAATGTACAATTCCAATTCTGATGAAATTTGGTTTTCACGTTAACAAAAATTGATAAAACAACCTTATCTTGATGTTACAAAGTGTCCGTTGCCATTTGCACGGTTACGAACTGTCACGTCGCAACAGCCGTTCATCAAGTATAAAACTTTTCACTGAAAGTGTGAGACAACTACGGACAAGAAGCTATAGGGCTATAGCCACTTGAATGTCATCTTGAAAATGCATCTCCTTCATTTATAAACCACATATTATATTATACCCAATGACGATATTTGATTTGTATATTTTTCACAGGCTCATCAGATACCAAATTTAATGAGTATGATTGAAGATAAATGAAGGAGAATGTGAGTGGTTTAATTAGTTTCAGAAGCCATTGATATGTGACACTGATTTTTTTTAGTTTTCCTTTGATATATTATACCATCATAAACTATGAGAGAATGTCATAGATCGACTGCATATGATGAAGCACGTTAACACGCAGATGATGTTTCATACAAGGCTCCGCATCAGAGGAAGGAAGTTGCATGGCGTCGACCATAGATAAAAAATACTTATAGATGGGAAACTGACCCGTGGCGTCCTTTATTTGTACGAGTGGCACCACCTTGAGAGTTGGGAACTTCGCTAACAGCCGAAAAAGAAGATTCCTATAATTTTACAGTTTTTGGCGGCATATTCGAAATAAATGTAACTTCACTTCTATTGCAGAATGACATGGTCATTTTTTGATATTTCATTTAGGTTACTCAACATTAGATCGATATTACACTAATAACAATCAAATAGTCAAGTAAAATTAAGTGTTATGTCAAAAAATGGACCATATAATGCCTGAAGTGAGAAAAATAAAGCAATAATCATCAAGTTCATATATTTTATTGAATGAAAAAAGTATACAATAAATGAAACGTTCTTTTACATATTCCACTGACAAACATGAAGAAAAATAAATGTTAGGAATTCAACAACAATGCTGGTAAGTTCAAAGCTGTATGGGAGAATAGCTACTTCTGTCACTTCTTATTTAATGAAACATGTTTTTTTATAAAGATAAAGCTTACCGGGTGGACCTCACCTTACAGTCTTTCACAATACATATTCTCGACATTGTCTCTTAAAATAAAAGTGCCACTATTTACAATAAAAACCAACTACGAATACTCAACAGTCATTACACACACAAATGAGCAAAATAGTTCTCGAAAACGAAACATGGACAAACTCACGATACACGTCATAAAACGTTGGTTTGCAGTTGTCACGTCAGGCAGTTGTCAGATTAGGATCTTAGATAACACGTTAGGATGTCAGCGCTGATATATTTGGAAGAATCTGCAACTAGAAGTTTGTTCAGCCATCCTTTGCCATTACGTAATAATCGGAGACGTATTCTGCTGTTTTACGTATGTCTTATAGGTATCAGTTGAATATTATCTCCCACTTAACCTCAAAATTATAATCAATGACATATGTCAAGAATTGTTTTCAAAATATGACATCTGAACTGTCAAAAGTAACAGATAAAATTTATGGCAATACCCTCGCGCCTTCAGAGATCCCCTACCCTGGCGTCGACCCATCACTGTAGTGGAACGCCACTGATGTGGTAATTACAGAGAAGCAGTGTCGAGCGCAGCTAGTACTTGGATAAGTAACCGCTAGGAAACACCGTCGTACAACCTGCAGCGTAGTAGCATATCAGCTTGTAGGCATTATATCAATGAGCACGTCTCTCGGAGAAGACGTAAAAAGATGTTCCGAGTCTATGTTAAGTGCAATGAAAATCCGTAACACTAGTGGGTTCGACAAAGTTTTTAGTTAAGGGTAGAGTGCTCCTGATATAGGTGATTAGCCACAGCTGTAGAAATAGACTGACGTTGAAATAACCGAATAAAAGAAAATTCAATACATTCAAAAGTCAACGGTGTCAGACTATCGGCATAGTGATATAGTGATTAAACAAAACGAAGCAATTTGCGTTTTTTTTTAATCGAAGCTATAATTATCACTTCAATGGAATCAACCGAAATTATATTGGGAAATTAGTTCTGGTTTTCTGTTTGTAGCAATATTTCAGTGATCAGAAACGAAAATTCTCATCAAAAGTATTTTCTTTAGAAACTTGATACAATTCTTTTTTTTTCTTATATTAGAAACATGCTGTGAACTATACAAGATTGCCTGAACTTACTCGATGAAACTGTGGCAAATTTTCTGGTTACAAATTCCCTTTTGATTCGATTTATTTGCATAAAGGCATCGCATAAAAGGTATCCCAACATACACTCGGCGAAAAGCTCTTTGTTCAGAATGTACCCAGAAAACTTTTTATTATGTTCCGCATAAAAGGGGCCTTACCTCAATGCGACACAGGATTCAATTTAAGGATGGTAATTTTAATCTTACCATTCTCCTTTACGCTAATTTTCGTATACAGTTGAGAAGAAAAACTGTTTGGGAGGACAATCCGCCACGACAGAATGTCTATCAACTTGAAGAGAGGGTTTTGTGAGTACATGGGCGTACTCAAACCATTCAATTACAGGATATAATTATTTTATCCAAACTCCGAAATTCGTGAATATATGAAGTGAATAGATTAAATGATTTTCAACAAAAAATAGCATCATACCACAGATTATAAAGAGAACAGATACGAAAGCTTGACAGAGAACAGTAAAAAGAGAAAGAGATGGGTGGACATGCCCATTTAAATGCCCATCGTCTTATGTCGACTCCGTTCGGGCTGCTTCGCGAAATTTGTCAACAGGGTTGTCAATTTGCATAATATTTCCTTCAATTTACGATCATACGTCAAATATTTCATGAGTATTTTTTTAAATGTGATAGTTAGTTATACAGATTCAAATATTCGATAGTTACTTGTTTCAAATCAATTTTACTAACATTAAAATAATTATACAATTAAAAAGATTATAATGTATAAAAATCATACCATGAATATATAATTTTTTCACAAACCACATCCTTGGCAACCATGCACAATAACGGTGACGGATAACCTAACCTAACAAAATCAAAACGTCAAAAAATGCTCAAAGTCACTTGTAATCTGTGCTCAAAATTCATAGCGCCATTTTTGTTTGCTTCATTGTTTGAAGGTGTTCAATCGGCGATATTAATTGTGTTATTTGACTAATCGATTGTGCGTTGTGGTGATATTAACTATAAAAATATAGTGGTATAGATTATTATTCTTATAAAATGGATAAACATGACGGCGGAGTGTATTGTTCATAAAGAGACTGTACAAATAAATTTTATTCGGAAAAAAAAATAAAGTTCTTTCGATTTCCAAGGAATGAGAGTATTTAATTTAATATCTCGGCCTATGATAGAAGAAATTTTAAAGTTTTTAATATATGCATAGGTGTATATTGTATTCCCTTCGATAATGAATAAATAAAGAATTATTTGTACTTCAAAATTTGGTTGATTTTTGTAATTATTTGTGTTATCTTAAAATGTATTTATTAAAAAATATCCCAAGAGTAATGACTATTTATAACAAATCATAATAATGTACATATATGTATTTAGTGAATACATAAATATATTTAATCGATAAGATTATTGTTCTAATTCATGGCGCAGTTTTAGTGGAAACTTCCAAAAAAACTCGATCCTGCACTAGAAATTGTTATTGTCCCCGAGTCAACACTGCAATTTGGTAAGAAATTCAGAAAATATTTCAAACTGGCAACATCGCGGCCATACCAAGTTAAAGGTCCAAGGTCATTGACGACGGAGCTGAAAATCATTTGATGTTTTACCGGGATTCGTATCTGTTCTCTTTATAATCTGTGATCATACTATCTCAGCTCTTACATAATAATTGGAGCAATTATTCTAACAAAATTTCCAAAATTATAAAACAAAGTCACATTTCGCAGAATGAAGTAAGACCAGTATCTCCATCCTTCCCACGCTATTCGCTCATAATTTAGTGCGATTTCTCCGCTACAGTTTTGAGTATTATACAAATTTTGCTGCCGCTACCTCTGCGAAAAATCGAGTTGTGTCCTTTATTCGGATGGTTTTATTCGCAATCACGTTAAAAGTGAGAAAAAAACAGCAGCTCAGCTGCAAAAGGCGAGCAGAACTATATAATGTTAAACAGGCATCTTGAGCAATGAAGTGACTCTTAGACTAGTATGGGATTATGGTGATTTTGAACGAAATAACATTGAGCCGAACTGGGTACTAAGTCACCAGGGGATCAACTGAAATATAAAACTTGACGAACTTCCAAAAACAGGGTCAGAGTACAACAAATGGGACCAATGCTTTGAAAAACCTCTAGAAACCTCCCGAAAGACAGTGGTACTGCTCACACTTTGAAGGAACTAGTCAAAGTGGTAACACCTTACTAAATTGAAACTATACAGTGGAAAACATTCGGTTCACATGCGTGAGACCTGATTGTTAAAGAGATTCACTATTTGGTGACGCGAGCACTTTCATGAACTGGTGCGAGGAAGGAAGGTGCTGGACTGAACAAATATCTTCGACAGATCCTTATGTTAAAGCATCCATTTTTATTGCTCGTCCCTATCATCCATTTGTAAATCTGTGTTGAGCGAGTTTTGGCTAACACCAGCCAAGCTGAGAAAAGTAAAAACCATAGGATGGTTGACGTACTGAGAGGGACTTTCAGGCCTTGTTAGGCATTTGTGCTATTGAAAACCCATGTGCCTCAAAAAATACAATAAGCAATTAGGTCATTAGGTTATGGGCACAAGAAAATTGAGCAAAACCAATCTGGAGGTATTAATATTTTTCCGCTTTTTTCGGAGTTTAATAACAATTCGTAATTGCGATAATATCGTGGAAATAATAGTAGTGAAAGTATTATCCTTGATTAAATAAACTGTGTTCCATTTGATCAACATTGTTTTTATTTATACTAAGAATTGTGTACGCGGCTTTTCTCCAACACGGTCTGTTTCTATCTAAAACAAATTGGTGCATTGTTGTTTGTCCCTTTTGTGACGTTCTTGTGTATGCGAGAATATAGAAAATTTCCGGGAACATTGAAACCGGTGTGTCTGCTCATTTTTCTTTTGTTGCCTACATTTGAGTAAATTGTTCGTGGTGAAATAGATGGATGCAAACTTATTAAGATAGAATCTTTCTATTCGGAAGTTTTCACAAAAATTCATAATGATCCATTGGATAATGGACTTGATGGAAGTAGTCTGTGACATCATTTTTTATTTCAAGATACGAGGAGTACGAGATACGAATGAGGGTTTGTCAGAGCGGTTGAGTGGAATTTCTTGAAAAATCATAAATTTGAGAAATTGTCTGAAAATGTGTATGAAAATGGGATATACTAATTCTGAAAACTGGTGTGCCGCGAAAATGTACTTTTATCATATTTCAAAAGAAATCAATCACAAAAAAGTTGTTACGTTGTTATTTTGGTAAAATGTAGACACCTAACTAAGATTAGTCAGCTGATTGCTTTTTTGATACGAAATTCCAGGCTTTCAAGAATCCAAGAAGTCCAAATTTCAACTAAGCAAAACGTTGCAAAGTTTTTACGAAATAGTAATGAAAAATAGTTGCATGCGCCAGAGAGGAGCTGAAAAGCTGAATAAAGGAAGATGTGCAAAAAGAATAGAATACCTATTTCAGAAACAAAAGTTAAACAGGAACTCTTCGTTATGTCTGATAATGTCAAAGGAGTAGATTTGGTGTGAACCTATGTAACATTGAGACCCATCAGCGATGCCAAAACTTCTTATTTCTTTTTGAACTTCGAAAATAACAAAGATACGAATGAGCCTGTGGGTATTCATACTTTCGGGGATATGTGCGTGCAATACAATTTCTTCTTTTTCAAACTTACCTCATTTTGCCGAGTACGTCACTGTTTTCGATGATCTTCAGTGTTGGCTTATTTCGGAATTAATTTGATTTCCAAACTGATGAAAGTCAATGAAGGCTGGGAAAGTGACACAGTTGCTAAAAGATACATGGGAAAATGAGAAAATGTATCACTAGGGAGGAAAGTGCAACTGATTTTAGAATGAATAATAATAATTATAACGGAAAACGGAAGAAAATGGAATAACGAAGTATCTGGAAACACTGAAGGTGGAGGAATTTTTGTAGAGGTGAGGAGTAGTATGGGGTGTTGAATGTATTTGTTGGAAGACGTGAAGAAATGAAGGAACTTGGCGTTACAAACAACATTTGTGTCAAATATTGAACAAAACAATAAAAGTGCAAACCGGCTCTTAGGCTTCTCAATAAGACAGACATACCTACATTCAACAGTAGGGTTTCTGACTGGCCACTGTCAACTGAGGGAACACCTCCATACTATGGGGCTAGTGGACACACCTCTATGCAGGTGTGTGAACAGGAAGATGAAACTGTCAGGCATGTCTCATGCGAGTGTCCGGAGTTATTGACGATCAGAGAGTGTGTTCGGTGAGTCTTGGCCTACACCTGCCGATATAAAGGAGATGTCTCCTAGAGACCTGTCCACCTTCCTGGGAAGGATATAGAATGGACGATAACCTAGGAGGACAACTCCTCCGGAAGATGTACAATGGGTCACATGTAGCCTAAGTGCTGTGAGCCTACACTCACCCTCCCTACTCTACATATACAGATACAGAAGGTAGACATAGTTTTTCTCCAACAGTAAGCTATTAAATATATGTTTTTGCCTATAGATCGAAGCTAGAATTTGCCTCGCGTATCTGAAGTCACCAGAAACAGCTGTATTAAGACGGCTAAGGAATAAATTAATTTCTGCTCACTTATCTTCAACAAATGCAGATTTTTCACCACTTGGCGATATCCTGTGAGTAGCAAATCATTTTAATTCAATGACCAGTTCTAGCAGATTCGTTGTACGCATTACCTTTCAAAATGATTTGATGTTAGACTATGTCAGTTTTGAATACTTCAATTCATTATAAACATTACTACCCATGTGTTGAGGTTGTGGAACTTCTTCAGGTTTTCAATAATTTAATAAATTGAAAGCAACAACAACAGTCTGCTTCTCCTCTCCAGGAAGGGAAGTGTGTACTTTCTCTAGGGATGGGAGGAAAAATATTTATCGAATATTTAATCGATTGTCTTTTTTGTCCAAGAAACCGAGAAGACGAAAAGAGACAACAAATAATTGTATGTTTGTATTCACACTTCTTTTCCTTGGTTATAGTGTATTTGAATAAGCTATCAGTTTTATACTTATTTTATTGTATTGATACTGATACTAAGTTTTTTGTATATCATAAAGAATGTATACTTTCCACAACAACTGCCGAGAAGCATTGTTGGTGAAATTTCAATAAAATTAGAGCTGTTATCTTCTAAAGTTATTTTTAAATTTTACAAAGATCGATCTCCGCTTTACGGATAGCTTAAGAAATTTCAAGCAATAACCCAAGTAATTTGAAAATTATAAGATCGACCATAGATTGTGTTGCGTTGAGATTTGCAGAAATTGAATATTAAAGTACAATGCTGTCATATTTTTGATCGATACATAATCAAATCTCAACTGACTTTCATACAGGGTATGTCTTAATTATGGAACGCCTTTTCATCTTTAAATGGATCGCAGGATTTTTAAATATTTTGAAGTGCAAGGATCTTCTGTAATGTCCGATATTATATATGATGGTATTGCATTGTTGCCAGATATTTCCTTTTTTCGAAATAATAATTAACTTTGTCATTTCAAATGGATTATCCTGTATATTTGCCGCCCCTTGAAATACTTGAATAGTACTGAATATTGAACATGTAATGTTCTCTATAACTGACTGCCCTAATTTTGGAGTTAGGTATAGCTATATTTACATTACCTTCACCGAAGTTGAAATAATACACTTAGATGGATGGTTGTGTATGCTACAATAACAACTTAGACGTTTCAATAGAATAATATTGTTGGTGTTTATTGAAAGTCGCAATGTATCGTATATCTGAAGAAGACTGAATTAGGATTCTAGTGATATGGTGATATGCGGGACAACAGAAAACGTTTATTATCTTCAATAAATCTATATCCTAACCGAAATACCATAAAAACATCTACTGTCAGTGAATTAGTGGAAAAGTTCAACGCAGAGCTGGTTCAGTGAAATATTTATCTAAATCAGGGCGCAGAAAAACTGCATCAACTGGAAACAAATGTTTAGATGTTTGTCCACTGTGGGAAGAAGATCCACAGGTGAGTACTAGACAAATATCCAGATCACGTAACAATCCTCGTAGGATGCGTGAATCTCACACCCAATATCCAGGTGAACTGAATATACAGAGTTCGGCAAAAGTCCGGGACCGGACAAATATCGAAGAAAATATGAATTTTGTGGAAAATATTTTTATACCACAAATTTAACTCCAACTTAAACTATGATTTGAAAATATTTTGAAATATACAGGTTGTTCCAATTAAGTGTAGCGTATCAAAGTTACTATTTTTCAAATGAAACACCCTATATGTTTCCGTAATTTTCAATTCTCCTTAAAGTGCTGATTCCGTGGATACATACTTGGGGTCTAAATTGAATATTTACAGAGATACAGGGTATTAAAATTCACCTATTTTTCAACTTTAGGTAAATGTTTTGTGAAAACTGCTGAATATTTGGCAAAACGGCTTACATCTTCCTATCCTAACTTTTCAAGGGCTACTCGATGGTGCTAAAGAAAATAGGGATGGTCAAAAAAAATCAGAATGTGGTAAATTTTTGACCACCCTATATTAATTTAGCAGCATCGAGTAGCCCTTGAAAAGTTAGGATAGGAAGATGTAAGCCGTTTAGCCAAATATTCAGAAGTTTTCACAAAACATTGACCTAAAGTTGAAAAATAGGTGATTTTTAATACCCTGTATCTCTGTAAATATTCAATTTAGACCCCAAGTATGTGGTATTTACGAAATCAGCACTTCAATGAGAATTAAAAATTACGAAAACATATAGGGTGTCCATTTGAAAAATAGTAACTTTGATACGCCACACTTTATTTATATTTTCAAATTATAGTTTAAGTTGAAGTTAAATTCGTGGTATGAAAAGATTTTCCACAAAATTAATATTTTCTTCGATATTTGTCCGGTCTCGGACTTTTGCAGAACTCTGTATGGGCTGCAATAATAGGCGACAAAATAATTGGTTCTTTTTACATAGAGGGAATGATCTTGCGTATTTATATTCACCAGATAATTGAGCTGGCAAGGTTATTTCTAAATCCAAGTATTCCCAATCACATTTTGATGTAGAAATTCACTTATTCGAAACTCTCAAGCCCACCAGTTTTATTAAAACTTCTACTAATTCACTGGCAGTTTTAGGGATCTATTCTAAGAATGTACGATGCCGTAGATGAACGAATATCGTTTACGAACGATAAATGTTACTCTGTATCAAAAATGCTAACAAATATCTCGTTAGAAATTGCCGTTCATGAACGACTGCCAGAAATGTCACTTTGGGCGTAAAAATTGGTCTATTTTTGTGATTAGTATTTCGGTGAAAATTATGGAAATTGATCGAAAATATGGTGTAGTTATTCAATATTAAAAAAGAAATATTTGCTTTTCCTTAAATATTGATGGAATATTTTCAAGTGAAAAATTCGTAACTTCAGCTCATTGACATATAAACGTCAATGCCTCAGCTACGCTTTTCCTTTATCTAACAATAACAAAGAGCGATAACCTCAAATTTCAGGTGAAAGTTGAACAACGTTGTCACATTGCAAACTATTTCAAAGTTAGTGAAAATATTGACTTGAAAAACGTGAAAAAAAACTATCACAGTCCTTTATTATTCACATTTATAGGTTTGCGCAGTATATTAAATAACAAAGTAGTGTAGATTTTGAAAATATTAACGGATATGTATTCATAAAGAATTGATATTAGCTGCGATCTGTATCACTTAATTATAATGTAATTGAAAAATATGACAACGCTGTGATATTTTGCTATACTACACATTTGAAAACGTCCAACTTTCGTTAACATCAGAAAGTGGTCAACGAAAGAGATACAGAATAACGTTCCAAAATTTTTCGTTCACTCTTTCAATCGTTTGTAAACGAAACTTTTGCTGAACGAAATATTACAGAATAGACACCTTAGAACTGTTGCATCAAATCTATATGTGGATTATGTAGAAGAGCACCTACTTCATTTACTAGTGGCTTGATTTGAAAGAAATTCGCGAGATATGTACAGCAATTTATGTTATATCAAGAAATTCCGTAATTGTACAATGATTTTTTGCGTAGAGTCGTGGGTTGCCGATGACCAAACACTCGACCGCTTTATTTTTCTTTAAATTCAATCTAGCCAAGATTTCAAACTGGAAACCCAATTATTTAAAAGTACTAACCTTGAACGAGCACGAATATGGGATTAAAAGAGCTTATGAAGTGATCCTTAGTATCTTACAGGTGTATATTACTGTTACCTCACAACAAGCACTTTTGTATAGCTTTCCATTCCGAGCTGGTGAATACCAGTCTAGAACAACTCGCATGAAATACGACTGAGATATAGATATTTCAAAAAAGATTATCAACGCAAACGTGGAAAGTCTTTTCACGCTTCGAGTGAGTACTAAGAGTTAATATTGAGACCACAAATTATCTGGAAATTCTTTTTTGAACAAGAAGATTTTGAGTGAGCCAAAAAAAAAAATAATAGTCCAAAAAATAGCATGTGTATATCATATCGTATAGCAGCAATTTTCTGTTAGAAGCTTAATATAAGGATGAAAATGAAGGAAAATGAATAATATTCAATAAAAAACATACAGCAGTGCATATTATAATTTATGAATAATATGTGGAGCTTTTGTATGTACAACTGAAGGTGGCTTTTATTGTATTTGCAGGCAAAAAATAGATCCGAAAGCTGCTCTTTTTATTTCTGGAATCAGTAATACTTGTGTGGACACGTAAAATCGATCTAACGTTTTCATCATGATTGAACATTTTACCGTAAGCGTACTCGAAAAGTTGAGCTGTGCAAACAAAACATTGTTTTGAAAAATAAAATATGAAAAATTACCTTTATTAGACTTTAACAATGGAAAAAAATGAAATTTCATTTGAAATTCAATCATAACAGCTCGGTCATTGATGAATTTTGTGAAAATTGTATTTTGTATACGGAAAGTGATATAGCAAGTATATTAGTATATTTTTTTCATCATAAAGGGATACTAAAGATAGAATACCTACACTGTGGGCCGAAATGAAGAAGTACATTTTTTAATTGAAAATATGGTTTTTGTTCTCTGAGCGACTTATTATCTTTTTGCAATACTAATAACCTAACATGTCCTAACATGATTGTAAATTTTGCAGCAAAAATAATGTACAGGGTCGGACTTATAGAAAAAATTATATAACAGTGCATTTTAATTAATTTTAGCTAAAACAGTTATCATTTGCAACGAGCTCAAAAATGCACTCTTATATAATTTTTCTTATAAGTCCGACCCTGTAGATTATTTTTGCTTCAAAATTTACAGTAATGTCGAGGACATGTTAGGTTATTAGCCCTACAAAAAAAATAAATCGCCCGAAAACCAAATAAAATATTTTCAATTAAAAAATGTAGGCGTGGTTTCTAAGGGTGAGCTATTTTGGAAAAATTGTCATATTATTCAACAGTTTCCAGCGATTTCCTCTTCTAGTTTTCCTCGATCTAAGCGGTCTTGTAAATAATATGTCTCAACTGATTTAGTTTTTTTTAAATGTTCAGGTACATTTTTTATTTTCCAAATTTCGGGTTAAATCTAAATGAAGGCAATCGGATAGAAAGTTTTTTCGCTGTAATTCCTTGTATGGCTCATTTTTCTTCCCGATTATACGTGGCCGAAGGCTCAGACTTTTTGTAGATGTTTTCTGTGTAACATATCATCGATTCCTCATTATTTCGAATACCTAGCAAACCAGAAACTATAACAGCTAGATTCAGCGCCAAAATAATGATTATTTGTCCAATTGGTCATAATACTGGCTTTTCTTTCAAATCTCAGCTGAAACCTCACTCCTACAAAAAAGTGGTTTTGTGATATTCCTGCTCAAGTACCTATAAGTAGTATCAACAATTTGGGATTTCAGTTATGTTCAGCTTACCTTTGAATCGGCTTCAAATAAATTGTATAGATATGTAAAAGGGATGTTGTAGTTGTTATGGATATGGAGTTGATATAAATTTCAATGGTTAATTCATAATTTCAGAAGCATTTTTTGGAACAAATCTATCAGAAAGGAGAGGTGTGGTTCTCGGGTTATGGCAATTATTATTATGATCATGGATTTGAATGGATTTCGTGACAAGGATAAACTATGATCAAAATTGAAATGATTTTTAAAATATTAGCAAGGTAAGTATGAGAAAGTAAACATACTAATATTATCAAAATGGAGATATAATTAAGCCACATTTGACGTTATTATATCATAATATCATATAATATTACAAGAATAATTAGAAATATATCTATTTATTCCGAAATAATTCAGCATTGAACCCAATCCAGCTATAAGATTTTTGAAATAGATTTATAATAGTTTAGTTTATAATAATCTTCAGCGAGAGCACTTGTAAAAATCAATATCCGTCCGAAACAACTGAATATTATGATCATTATTTAAATAAGCGCATGATAATGCTGATGCACAAAACATGTAGAGGATGATAATCAGTATATGAGAAAAATGTTCAATTATATTTTTGAGTTGATAAAAAAAACTCAAGAATCTCAATAGCCACAAGAAGGAGGTCTAGATCACAGACATATAAAAAACAATAGACAGAGCTATTCATTCATAAAATACGAAATGTTTATACTCCAACATTGTTATGATCAGGGGCGGTGAAGAGGCAAAACATATGACCATTGTTGGAATATGGCGGCCGACAGATAAACACCATAGACGGAGAAACAACGGGGGCGAATGATTGAATAGACTCAATTCGGGAATTTTTTCACAATATTTTCAATTTTTTAAATTAAAACTTAATAAACAACTGTGCAACAAAAATTAGTATAAATATCAAAATTTGTTACTACTGATAAAAAAATTCAATTTATCTATCACATTGAAATATTTACTGCTCAAAGGAGAATATTACACATTTTCATTTTTTAAAACAACTTCAAAATTGTCAGTAAAAGTAATGTTTATTGTAGTTTATATTAATTTTGCTCTTCTAGGTAATACAAATTCTTGTGAGGTTTATGAAATAAAACTAATTACAAAATAATACCTATTTATTTTACATGTGGTTACATCGTCAAAGTTAAGTCATTGATTGCGAAATAAGGAACTGCATATCTCCTTAACATTTTTGTTCCATTGGTCCTTTGTGTAAAATCATTTTCTTCAAAATGATCAGAACATCTGGCCTCTTTAGTAATTTTCTATCTGGTTGGAATCCAAGTATTTCCATCCAGGTATTTCTTCGAGCTTGGCTTACCGGAAAACTAAAAGAAATCATTGGAAAATTATAGGTACACAACAGTGGCTAGCTGTTTACCTATTTTTTACTACTAACAGGATTTCTGAAGATAATGGTGGTGTAGTAGAGGTATTGTGATATAAGGTGAAACCACCAGTAAATTGTAATTATAGCTAGGAATAAAAGTACATAGGTAACTCCTAGCACCTATACAAAATGCAACAGCAACATATTAGGTACAGTAAGTAGTCGCCTATCAAAGCAAGCCTCACATGAAGTTTTTAATACCTCAAAACTCTCAGTCTGTCCAAATTCCTGAACTACTTGTCTAATGCTTCCTACAGGTAAGCATCATAGACATTTTTTTTATATATAGGTATGTGCAGCATCTTATGTTTATTTTCTACAATCTGCTTAAATATGTGTAAGTATGTGAGTGGTAATTTCACCCAATTTTCTCCTTATCAAGCCAATTCAGATTGTGTGAAAAAAAGATTCACATACCCGCCTATGACTAACTTATTTACTACAACTTACCAGTGAAAAGATAGGTTAGGGTTCAAATAGTCGATTTTCCGGCACACCACACACTGTCCCACCATAGTTTTAATTTTTTAACACCTCTGCTTCACTAGTAAATACTAAATTAGGTGAAATACACGCAAATAAATCAAAAACACAGTACTCGCCACTTTAAATATCAATGAAATGATATTGGAATATGGCGGCTGCTTGTTGAGGTATTTTGCTAACGGCGTTGCCGGACTTCGCAAAATTTTAAAAGATGAGCGGAAAATTATACTATACTACCTTGTATGTAATTAAAATTTAAGAGATTCAAACTCAACAAATAACAAATTTCCACACATATT
>CAJUYI010000928.1:62640-80930 GCA_910591695.1 Galerucella pusilla | reverse complement strand
AGGTAGAATGGGGCATATGGTAAGTTCTTTTCATATTAAGCGATTGTTTGCAAAAAAAATTGATAAGCAAATATGAAATTATTAGGAACTGCGGCCACATTAATCCTTCGATTTTTGATCAAAGAGGGACACGGGTCGTTGAGGACGCCAATGGTTTAAATGTTGATTTTCTTGCTTTGCATTATTTTTGTAATTTGTTTTATTAATCTTCATCATTGTACGGACAGGTGTCATCAATTTGAACAATTAATCCAACTAAAGAAGTAAGTGAACAGCTTGACATAATTTAAACATTGAAAATTATTAGGCCGAATTTTAAAACTTAAATACTGTTGTAAGGAGAATTGGAAGGGCTTTAACATGATACCTTACTCGAACCATTTAAATATTTCGAGGTGATGCTTATCTCTTCTAGGAAAATCATTGATATTTTAGGTAGTACACGACGCCCTCAAAATTATAGAGAAAGGACCAACCATTTTGAATCATGGTTTTCTAGAAAAATTTAGATTTATAAAACAATATTTTATAATAAATCTTATTAAAAACCAATTAGCATCCCCTATCTTACTAAACCGTAAGTTATAGTGTGGATTATCCTTTTAAGCCTTTGATGAAAAGGGATTTTTCAATTACAGAAAGTTTCCTAATATTATACAATAATATACACGTTGTAATTCCGAAAGGCTTAACTTTTCCTTTAGCACTCCCTTGAAACGCCACTGGCTTTGATATTGCCAACATTATAATTATGTTATCAGAAATCAGTACCTATGTGAATTTCATAAATGCAATCTATGTAATATTATACTCGATTGGTCATTTTGAAATAACATTCCTACTGATATCGCCTTTGTAAAGGAATCTCTATTAACGAATAAATTGTTATGACTCCTAATTTTTATATGATTTATGTTGGAGTATAGAAAGCCGTCAATATGTATTGATCTCTAGATACATAGACATGAAAAAAAATAAATAGATTTAGTGTTCCCAATAAAGAAATAAGGCGAATTAAAACATAAAGATCTCATGATCCGACCCCGAAAGTAGAGGTGAATTATATAGATAAGTCAAGAGTGAACGATATGTCACAACATGATACAAATGCCTTTTGTGGCAATAAAAAAAAATTCTGAGCATCTCCTTTGCTGAGTGATCAGTCATAACATAAGCCCCTTATTTGTGTTGTGATCCGCTACTGTTTGTGATTTAAATAAAGAAAATGAGTTGAAAATTAATATCTTGATCTCCATGAAAATAAATTTCCTCACTTCTGTTATAAAATATTACGATTGTTCTCTAGCTATCAACAACTTATAAAAAGATTAAGAAATAAAAAGAAAATTCCATTTTCAATAAAAAAATGTATACAATGGTTAAAACGGAAGCTTGTACATGCTTGTATTTTCAAGTTAACGTGTATTAGAAATAATTTCAGCATGATTAATTATTTTGTTTCCGTCTGTCATGCATGATTTGTCATAGTACATTCACCTATGAATTACTTAGATCACATGAATTTTTTGACTATTTTAAGCGTTGATAGCTGTGGGTGATAACACTGATAACAATAAGAATAGTATGATTCAAATAATTATTTTCATGTTAATCATAATTGAAATAATCTGAAGTAAAAACAAATAGGTACCTAATACAGGGTGTTTAACAGAAAGTAAAAATATTTTCATTTCAAAATTGGGCATCGTCAAATTGTTCGTACACTCCTATTATGACCTAACTTTATCATTAAACGTTAGATTCTCACACAAAAATACACATGCTTTTGCTTATCCCATCTTCAACCTTTATACATGCTCAAAATTATTTCAAATATTTGGAAAAAAAAATGCAAAATCTTTAATTGAGTTAAGTGATATCTCTGCAGAATGAGATTTGTGGTATAATATGTGGAAAAAGAAAGATTCAGCAAGAGAAAAATTAAAGGATAATGAAGTGACTGGAGAAGGAATATTTTTTCTCTATAACAATGCATGCACTCCTCATTTTAAGTGCTTTCTCATCCACTACGATCTTTCAGTACTCTTTGAAGTAAAGACCTGGCTGAGGAGTACAATGGGGTGGAGGTCAGATTGACTGGGTTGATTTTGTTGAGCGTCCATCGTAAATTCTTTAATGAAATGAGGACCTGTATTAAGAAAGTTCATATAAAGTACCAACATAATTTTGTCTTAATCTGTATATGAGCTAGATTCTAAGAAATAATTTTTTTCAATTTTAAATTTCACCACAAAATCTTTTCAAGAGAATTAGTTATCAAAACCATAAAAAGTTCTGTAAACTAATTATGGAAATAACAGTTTAAATAAGTGGAAATTATATTTATTGTAATAAAAGACAACTAAACTATAATAAGGATGTCGCAATTTAGATAATAACAAGAATTCTGTTATTATGAATAAAAGAAACGGTAATTTTAATGCTACAACTGTTGTATTATAATTTAGAAAAAAAAAATTAATTTGTATTGACACGAGAAACTTATAATAGTTAGGTATACATTCGTGTAAGAGTGTTATTAAATATATTATTCAATTAAATCAACAAAAAAAAAATGTGGGATGCGTGGAATTTTTATCATTCAACCGTTTGTCTTACTAAAACTCGAGAATGGCTGGGCCGATTTAGCTGATTTTGGTTTTGAAATGTTTGTCGTTGTCCAGGTAAGGTTTAAACGGTGAGAAAATGTGGAATAATAAAACGTTCAGTCTCCCGTTTATATGAACTAAAAGACGCTCCACGTTTGTATCGAAAAATAGTTTATCGCCAGAAAACCCAAGTTTTTTCCTGGAGTCTGGAAAAAAATATTGAATTGGCAACAGCGTGAAAAGAAAATTCAATTCCTGAAGCCGAAGTCCAAACCGTTTCTCAATATCTTATTCGGTTTCCAAATCTTGGGCTCATCAAATCATGAAATGTGTCGGAATTTAAATGATCATCCAAACAAAATCATATGGAGAGATAAAATTGTGGAAATAATTTTGAACCAGTAGAACCAAATAAAAATTTACTTACACATACGACAGTGACAAACATAAAAATATCACAAAGCTATTTATAGAGGAGTGCCTACAGCGTCTATAATATTTTGGGAAAGTATTAATTGAGGTGGGAAGTATGTCACTGTCAAGTTTAACGTTGTCGGTCAAATGACGACCTATGGTCGCGTTCATCCCAACAAAGTTGATCAGGTAGCGATTTTTATTGTGATCCATCAGTTCGTAATTCTGCTGAACGTGCTAATAAAACCATCGACATAATATGTCAAATATCAATGAATACAACAACAACAACTCAATTTTATTTGATATATACGACAATTATGAAATAGGTATTACTTCTAACTATCAAAAAATGGGATTTAATTACAATAAATTGAACTCCCCACTTTGGAGCATACTATGAAGAGTTGAATTTCCTGACAAACTATACAGTTTATTAATGAAATAATAAGTCACCTCTAGCTGGTCACTCATTTTCACCAAAACAGAAACTAAAATATCTCCAAACAGTCCAAACAAAGATATTTATAATATGTTTCCAACACATGTCATGAATGACAGTTAATGCATCATCAATCGGTAGCGTGTAGCGTATTTTAATTCTGATTGAAAAAATGGCGACTGATACCACATCGCTCAATCTGATCAGTTAACAAAACACGCGTTCAGCAGGAAATTGATGATCGCTTCGGTAGCGCTCCGTTGTGATGAACGCGACCATAGTTAATTTAGTACTATTTTTTTGTGCTAAAGTGGTAATTGTGCCTTTTTGAGGTAAATGTTATATATTTATCATCTAAATGTCTTTTTTTTCGTTCAATCTTGTACCAACTTTAAATTTATGTTATTATCATATATAAATCTCATTTTTATTACCTTCATAATTTAAAAATTCTAAAGATAAAAATAATACCGTTACACATAGTGTAAAAAATATTGTTTCTTTGTAGCGTTATTGTTGTTTGTTAACAATGTTTTTATTTAAAATCCAAGTCACGTGTGAGTAAAACCTGGGTAACGTTTTATGGTTTACAGTCTTGAAATTTCTTGCTTTAGTATAAAAAGGTTTTCATTTTTTAAATTATTCCCAAAATGAAATTATTTCTATTTGGATTTCAACGTCAAATGTTGCAAATAATAATAATAATAGCTATTTTGTTCACTGGTGTAATTCAGAACCAGTTCAGAGGCACACTATTCTTGACCGTTAGAATATATACTTATCAAGGTCGTGCGCATCTCATAATAATTCATTTGCATTTGGTATTTTTGACCATTAGAAAGACCAGCGATGATGCGCGGGGTTTAACAACGAGTGATATTTTGTTGATTGGAAAAACAGTGATGTGTTAAGTTAAGTTCACCAAGCTTAGGATCCAGAACGGTTCATAAATGCCAATTGAAACAATTTTTATACCGTCAAGAGAACTATACCATAATCAGTTGGAACGCGAAAGAAATACAGAGCTTGTGCGAACGATAGACTCCGTTTCACATAAGAAGGAGCCACGTAAAGTTTGCCAGCTGTCTTGCGCAGAAATCTAAATCGGTCTTTTTTATCTATATGGCGACTCGTAACTACTGTTTCATGCCATTGGCGTTACAAATGAACATAACCTATCATATAAATATTTTAAAGATAGGTAAAACAAGTATTTTCATACACCAGTGACCTAATATGGCCGTGCAGGGCAAACAATTTAGACAGATAGGTTAGTTTTGAGTAAACATTTGGTCAATTCAAAGGATAAAATTAATAAATTATCAAAAAGTGGTATTTATAAACTTGAATGTAACGATTGTGAGGCTTCATATATAGGTAGAACTTGTAGACCTTTAAAAGTTCGAATAGGTGAACATTTGAGTAAATATGAGAATTCAACTTTTGGTCATCACTTGAAATTCAATAAGCATACTTTTAGTCCTAATCGTAATTCAACAATTTTAAAAGAGGTTACATCAAAAAATTTTAATAGGTTAGATTTTCTTGAGGATTTACAAATTAGTGAAGAATTACAAGACAATAGTTTTTGTTTGAATAAACAAGTACAATTAAATAGATCTTATATTCCATTACATAGACGTTTAAAAGATTAATAGTTTATTTTAAATATTTCTGGACTCTTGTTATAGTTGTTTTTGAATTAGATTTAGGAATGGGTTCTCATTAAACCCTTAATCTTTTTCTGGCTAGGAGTTGATTTGAGTAATGGGTCCTCATTAGACTCTAATCAGATCTTTCTCTTTGAAAACAACTCACATTGGTTTTTGGGATATTTTTTTTTCCTTTTTTTCCTTTTTAAATAATTTTCTTAAAGTATAATTTGACCATTAGATTTAAATATATTTAAAGATTTTTTCAATAGATTCTGTAATTTGTTTGTTACATACTAATCCTCTCTCTATGATGATATTCATATTTATCCATAACATAATCAAGCTGATACCATATGTTCCATTTGTTTATTTTAAATTTTTCTGAACTTTTGTTGTAGTTGTTTTTAGAATTAGATTTAGTAATGGGTTCTCATTAAACCCTTAATCTTTTTCTTATTAGTAGTAGATTTGAGTTATGGGTTCTCATATTAGACTCTAAATCAGATCTTTCTAATTAAAGATCACTCACATTAGTTTTTGAGATATTACTTGGTATATAATTGACTATTTTTCTGTGGATTTGAATAGTTTTTAATAACTTCTGTAATTTGTTTTTACATACTTCATTGTTTGAATGGTTATTGTATTTGGAGGTCCCTTTGACTATTAATTATTAATTGATTATCTAGTTTGAATTTGATTTGGAAAGGGGTTCTCATTAGACCCTTAATCTTATTCGTTTTTGGAATTAGATTTGAATATTGAGTTCTCATTAGACTTTAATCAAATTTATTTTCCCTTATTAGATGTGTTTTGTTATTGGTGACTACTAGACTACGATGTTTACTTAATTATGTTGTTTGGAATTATTCTCAGATAACTTATTTCATTGTTATTTGCATTAATATTTTAATTGTTTAAAGTAATTTGTTATTTTTGGATCTCTCTTGACATATATGTGAATTTTCTATTTTGAATTAGATTTAGTAATGGGTTCTCATTAGACCCTTAATCTTTTTCATTATTTTATAACTTGATAGGTTCTCATTAGACCTTAATATCAAATTATTTATTTATATTTTCATTTAGGAAGTTTACATATCTGTTTTGGGACATTTCAAGAAGATTTCTACAATGTCAATTTTAAACTCCTGTTAGAATGATTGAGTTCTATGTTCACTGTCATTTGTCATATGCTAATTTTTAAAATTGAAGGAGTGTCACTTCAACATCCGTTAGACGAACACGTGTTGTCTAAAATAATTTTTAACAAAATTTTATAATGTTTAACATCTAGTTTCAACAAACCCTTAACAGGGGATCATTTTAAGTTCAATGTTATTTTAATTTATGACGTCAATGTGTTGTCAAAGTTTCTTGTACAAATTACCTGACGAGTAAGTAAAATTTTTTTTTATATACTTCTTTTATACTTTCCAACTTTTTTACTTACTTGTAGGTAAGCACTGAAGATGGCTTAACAGCCGAAAGCGCTCTGCGATTTAATAAATTATATTTACACAGAATACAAATATGTTTTCTTGACTTTCTAGTCATGTGTACTCAGCTATAAAATATTCACCTTAGTTTTGTATTGTCTATTCAGTCATAAACAGTGCTCAAGACTTTTTAGTCGAATTTATTAGTATATTTTGATTCAATTTAGTATATTTTATTAGTGTTTAGTATATTGTTCATTTGATTAGTATTTTTTATTTAGAATATATCACTTTTCTTATTTTGTATAAATATTGTTATTGAACAAAACTGAACAAAATGCCTGCTACATACAGCCTGATATTTGATTTTTGATTCTGTTAAATCATCTCTATTGATTGCTGCTAACCACATTTCTCTACGCTTCTTACTTAATTCATTCTTGTGCACCAAAAATGTGTTCTTTAAAACAGTAAAAAAGCTTACTTGGTCTCGGTTTGAACGGCTCCCACAACCGACTACAATACAAGTTGTTGGCATTTTGAAGTAGGTGTTTCACTCCTGAAATCCATAAGCATAAAAGTTAAATACTGCAGGTGATATCTTCCCATTCCAGCAAGTGAAATTTTAATGCCAGCAATTTCATAAAACTTTCACTTTCATTATAATATTGTATATGTTTTAGTCAGTGTGTACTTATCCGTAAATATTAAATAATAATTCTTGATAGTCTAAAAACCACTAACAAAAAAATAATGTTCTTATATAGGTACACAACCAAAAGTTGGTCCTAAATTGATATACCCAGCTTGAAAGTTTTATAAAACTGAAATTTTTTATTGTATAACATTAGTATCGAGACACTAAAGCAAAATAAAAGCACCTTTCTCCAAAATAAACAATTTTACCTACGACCCCCCCTGTAATCAGTCAATAACACACATTCGGTATCAATGTAATGACAGCTATTACGCACTGTAAAAAAAACGCACAGCTGTAAAGTAAATCGCACGGCTTCCCTAGCAACTGTCAATAGACGTCTCCATTTTATTCAAAATTTACTATTTGAAAACATTAGATATGGCCACGTTTAACTATGAAAAGCCTGAAGGGCTATGTATATGTATTGATTATAATTTAAAAATGGACTTTCGATTATCAACAATATATTAATAATGATTAAACGTTAGTTCTTTAATGTGCTTCTTTCATTGGTAATAGAGTAATAGAGATGGAGTTTACCGAGCACCTCTAATTATGTAACTGTTATTTCTTATGCTTCTTATAAAAAATACAAGTACAAGTAGGTCGTAGGTAAAGTATAGTACGTAACTCGTGTTGTAGAGCATTTTACGCACTCACGGAATTACGCACTCGCCACTACGCGGCATCGTGCGTAACTTTTCCATTCGTGCGTAAAATGCTCCTTACCACACACGTTACGTAATATACTAATGTATACCAAAATTCACGGTCTACAATGTATTAAATCACATTTGTTTGCCCTGTGTCGCCATATTGAATTTTATTTGACAGGTCACTGGAAAGCTTCAAAATATACCTACATTTTTAATATTCTAATTTGGTGCTAACTCACAAAATGTGGAAAAGTTAAGCTACTGATTTGAAGTCGAATGTCAATTTCATAAATAGGCGCTGGTTTTGACAACAGTTCGCGCATACAACAGCAACTTCAACTGGATTCTTCCTGCGTGAAACGAAGTCTACCTTGAACTGTTCTATTGCCAGTAAGAATGAACCTATTATGTATTGTTTTACATTACAATTTGAATGACGATAACACACCTAATTATGTTGAAAGACAAAATTGGTATAAATAATTTGAAAGTTTTTATGTAGAAGGCCGGAGTAAATAATGTGTCATTTAGAATGTAAATTGATAAAATACTTTAAAATTCTTGGTTTTTCAAATTTACGTGCCATAAAATAATATTATTGACGTGTAAGACATACTCTCGGGCATACTCAACTATTATTCAGTACAAGCCACTTAAGTGCAAACACGAGTACTATGATTTTAGTACGTCTAGTTCAATATCTTCCCAACACTGACGAACGATTTTCAGCAAAAAAGTAGACCACACACGTGAACATTTCTAAATTGGAATAATTTCAGTCATCTCAAGTAAAGTATTTTTTTTCAAAACCCAATTACGCTACGTATATTACACGATAGGAATAGGAAACTTTGAATAATTTCATGGCAGACATTGAACACGTGCATTTAATATTTTCATCACTCCTTATTTTAAAACGAGACATCAATCGCTGAAAAAAAAAATTCAAAAGATTCTCTGTAATAATCAGAACGAATTACTCAACACTGAATACATTAAATATTTCTTAAATGGTTGGCATACAGCTTTCAGTCATTATGTTACAAACCTTCTATTGTAACTAATCATGTGCAAACGAGAGTGAATTGAAATTAAATATTGCTTAGCAAGTAGGTACAATAGTGATTTCCCTGAGAAAAAATTTCTACTGTACATAGTGGAAAGTGGGTTAGTAGAATTACTTCTCTCTAATCACTTGGTCTTAGAATTTTGAATATTAAATTATGTGTTCTGACTACAGCCCATTCAGCCAATCCGTTCCCTGTATTAGCTCATACAGGTTCTTTACTGGTTGGTTGTAGAAGTCTTCTGGAGTCATTTGGGTTCTACCATACAGTTTCTGCTTCTTGTGGTCCAGCGTCTCACAGTTGCATAATATATGCATAGCTGTTTCGGTGTCCTTTTTGCATCTTCTGCATGTAAGGTCTCCGTTATAATACAGCCCTATTTTGTTCAGGTGCTCCTTTGTGGGAAAGTGTCCCGTAAGAAGCCCCGTTATGGTGCGTAGTTTATTCCTGCGCATTGAGAGCAGTTCTTTCGCTACTTTTTCTGATGGTTCTTTTATGAATTTCTTCCCATGTGTTTGCCTGGGCGTATTCTTCCAGTGTTTATTGTGTTCGGGTCCGTTCATAAGAGCTGACGATCCTGATCTTGCGAGTTCGTCAGCTTTTTCATTGCCAGCGATTCCTTTGTGACTTGGGACCCACTCCAGTGTTAGACTGTTCAGAGTCGCCAGTCTTCTAAGTTCTTCGCCGCATTCCCATACCAGCCGAGATGTTACCTTAGAGCTCTGAAGTGCTTTAAGGCCAGCTTGACTGACACTGTAGATCCTGATCTGCCTGTTGTTGCAGGCATTGGCCCTTGCACATGCAAGTATTGCATAGAACTTTGCTTCCATTAATATTTAGTACGGAAGCTGTTTGAATTGGTGATTGAACATTAACTATGACCACTACTTAAATCTACCAAACCACTTTTCAAATATTCACTCATATATTTACTCTCTAATCCTAGCAACTGAAAATGTCAGCGATGTATGTTCCTTGTCGTAGATTCATGTTTATTTTTCCAGCTACGGTTATCAAGAATAATTATATTTAAAAAAAATGTTGTTCATATCTGACGAAAACATTGGACAACTGAAAATCAATAAAATTTTGAAGTTTCCGACTGCAATAGTTTGTTGTCTATTTTAGATATTATTATCAATAAATTATCCACTCTTTTGGACTCGATTCTAACCTACTTTAAACGAGCAGATTAATTTTTGCATACTCACTAAAGACCGATGACAATACAATATAGAAATATAGTAATAACATATATAGTGTTATTGAATATTGAACTTATTGTATAGAAAAATTAATGAAGGCATATTATCGTTTTTGCTTGGAACGTTCTAATAGAGCAAATTCAGTAACTGGCGCCGTGGCTTAGTTGGTTCAAGCGCCTGCCTAGTAAACAGAAGATCGCGAGTTTGAATCTCGCTGCGGTTTCAAGTTTTTATGTTATATACTGAGCGAAGTTATGAATATGAATAACAAAAGTGAAATAAATAAATACATATTAGCTTCACTTGTATGTTTGTAACAGACTCCCTTGCACTCGATTTTGACAAACAGATTTAATCCAATCTTTGTAACTTGTCAAAAACCGATGATAATACTATGTAGTATTAAAAAAAGATGGTTCTATTTATAGGTAACGCAACCTTTAAACTCGATCTTATTATTTTATGCTTAAATTAACTTCGATTACCTATAAAGCGTGTTTTTTTAGTTTTTTCAAACTATAATTCATATAGTTTGGGTTGAATCGTCAATAAAATATTTCACGAGGTGTGTATGGATGAAGTCGAAGCACAGTGACATAGTTCGTGAGGTAATTACCATGCGTATAGTTATCTCATAACATAGTACACACCTACATTAGTTCTTATTTCCAAAGGAAGTACGCTTTACACAAGAATTTCACAGTTACACGGAATATTCAGGACGATATTAACCTAAATATTCGCTTATTTTGTAATTTCTCAATAGTTTACATACAATCAGAATTTTTCATTAGAATTTGGATTTACAATCAATGAAGTGAAATCATTCAAAACCAAGTGGGATTATTATAAACGAAATATTTTTGTGTAGTTATATCATACAAAAAAAAAACACAAAAAAGAAACAGAAGTTTAAGCAGTTTCTCAAAATTTTTTAAAATGTTTCTGAAAGTTTTTATTATAATATATTATCCCTGCTTTTCCCAAAATTGTAATAGTCGCCTCTATCCCAACAATGTAGATCGGGTAGCAATTTTTATACTGATCGTGATCAATCCTTTCTTAAATCTGCTGAAAAGGTGAATTAACCACCTATCGACCAGTGTTCATTCTGCTAAGTACTTTACAAAAGTTGAGACCATAATGTCTAAATTTAGAAGTTTTCCCAAATGTATCACCTTTATTGTCAGTTAAAATACTGTTTTGTTCAGATTTCACTTCCTTTTTTAGGAATTGGAATAATTAATCATAATATGGAATTTGATTTGCATCTTCATAATTCCTTTTCGAAGGGCTTTTTAACCACAGGATCTATTTTTCCTAACAATAAATTAAATTTAGCAAAATCATACAAATCTGTTGAAATTATTTAATACCTTCAAGTTGACATCAACTATATCCAACAAATTGAATCTCGCCGCGGTTTCAAGTTTTTATGTTATATTCTGAGCAAAGTTATGAATATGAATCACAAAAGTGAAATCAATTAGCTAAATACATTATATTAGCTTCACTTGTATGTTTGTACAAAACAGACTCCTTTGCACTCGATTTTGACAAAAAGATTTAATCCAATCTTTGTACACTATTAGAATAATCACCTACACATTTTTAGCATTAAAAATGGCTTGCATATAATCTGTTACTAACAGTCCATGATTCTGATATTTCTGCATTGATTCATTATATGATATTTGATAGTTACTTTCCCTCAGTAATTTTCAAACTTTCCACACTAGTTAGTTGGTTTGTCTTTCAATAAGAGCATAAGAAATTGCATCTTTCCAATGTTTCACAGAGCATCATTATTATGCACTAATGTATTAAATAAATCTATAAAATTAGGCCATTTATCCTAAGAGGTTTTATCAAATTTTGGATCCTCATTCTTAGGTAATTTCAAATTTCTTTACCTAAACTTGCTATCTGAAACCGCTACTCACCCATTACTTGGTTCTGTAAAATGTACCTGATAATGATCTCTAGAGCTGTTGTCACTTTTTACCACTGGTGGTTGTGCCTTATACTAGCACCCACATTTTATTATAAATAACTTGTACAAAATATATTCGAAACATATCCTGTTCTTCTATGTTACCATCCCCATTAACCACACTAATAATCATTCCTAAATGTAATGAGTCAAATGCATTAATTCATCCATTTAATGATGTAAGTATATCAAATGTGAAATTCATCACATTATAATGTTTCATCACTGAGCTCTCAACTGAATATCCCATACAAATTTTACTCGATTTATTATACAAGGTACACCTTGGTAATTTTAATTTCTCTAGTTCACGTTCCATTCTTTTTTACTACAGATCATTTATTTTAGCATGCCCTAATTAAATTGTAACACTATACTTTGCTGGTAACTTCAAATAATGCATAAAAGTACAAAGTAGGTATTACTTTCCACTCAACAACAATGCAGTACCTTTTTTCCACAATGAATATTTAGCTTTAGCTGATTTAAGTGACAAATTGCTGAATTTACACCTTTAACACATTCAATTAAAGCACGCCGCGTGCCACTACACTACTATTTAAATTGAATAAACTATTATTGGACTGTAACTTTCCACAAATCTGACTGGAAGGAGCAAAATATTTCGTAATATTGCTGGTAGAATTAAATTGAAACATATATTAAATCGTCAGACCCAAAGTAAGGCAAAAATCAAACCACTTACCTTGAAATTTGTCGACTTCGTCCACTTCGATTTAATGGTCTAGGTAGATTTTCTACAGCGGAAATACCACACTTACATATAGATTATGGGGCCCTAACTATAAGCTATCAATTTTTCAAATTTCTAGCACTGGGCTGGGAGAAACAATTTTTAACCTTTTTAAAGGCGGCAACACTTTCATTATCGCGCTATTTTTTTTTCATGACATTTCTTCTTCTTTTCGAATTGAGTGCTTTTTAGCCTACGGATCTACTACGAGATTGTCGACAGCAACATGAAGTGGTTGATAAAAGCGCAAAAATGTACACTTTAATATTTAGTATTTTCTTAATACAACTGTAAGGTGCATTTCACAATATTTCGTTGACTTAGCTGTATCTTATAGTAGGGATTAATAATACAAGTTTATAAATCCCTCATTGTACAGTAACAGATCCGTAGTCAGTAAAATTTAGATACTCTTATTTTTAGTAAGTACATAACAAGCTTTCTATACGCAACGAGAAGCTTCATAGGAAGTGGCAATCGTCCACGCCTGGTCTACGCTACGATGGCTCTGTGTACATTGGACCGTTTAATTACGTGGAAAAGACGCTAGAGAAACATACACCTTAATTCTACAAGTCTGTTGCGTTATTTTGAAATTTTTTTTAGTTCATATTGGCGACTATCGTATTGCTCCACATACCACCATAAAAATGAAGCCACTAACGTTTTATGGTTGTTTTTCTGGTTCCGTAGGCATGAGTTTATATACCCCTTATTATATACGGTCGAATAAGTACCTTAGAAGCTTCTTATTACTTCAAAAACCACAAAATTACACAGTATTAATTACGTTTAACGCTAGAATTTCTGCGTGTACTGCTGGAATGTCACTATAAGAACGGTATTAATAATATTATTCGCGACTTGGCTGGTTATCGAGACGCATCTAAATATCCATTTATATGACCCACGACTATTATCTCTTATCAACAAAAGCTAGTGTTTCAAAGGTTGTCAATCTACCACACATGGAGAACAACGATTATTATAGCCAGTATTATCATAAATCGCACACAAAATTCAGAATTATATTTCACGCTTTATAGTAGTAGGTTACTTGCTCATAGGAGACATTAAGACCAGTTGAGTTAATCACAAGATATTTCTAGGAGCATTGGTCTGAAGCTCAACAAGAAAGATTGGAATTACAACGAGCAAGAGTATTAGAAGTTAACAGACATCTAGCGGCGTTGACGGAAAGCTGGGAAAGAGGAGGACTTCCACTTCATATGAATTTAGCAGTCAATCATTACCCGCCAATTAATCCACCTCCTCAAGATATATCAGAAAGGTTAAAGCAGCAAAATAGATTACTCACAGAGGTAAGTATTATGTAATGTGTGAAAACCTAACAATATTCTGATTATTATATATATATATATATCTACAATTTGTATAGGTACTACATTTTATTTTTTCTAATCATGTGATAGTGCACCTGCACCAACCTGGTAAAAACATATTTATCACTGCAGATAGAGTATCCATAAAATAGAGTACGTACTAAAAAATGGTGTAGCATAATTCTTCCAACTTTTAAAAGAAAACGCAAAAAGTTGATAAGATAAAAATAAGATAAAATAACTTTTGAAAAATCGGTTGGTATACTTTTTTGTATATACGGTCGTAGAAAAACTAATGTTCCTAACTTATGCGTAAAGTGTCTTTCCCGCCCTTGACCGCTTGCCGTTCGGTTCAACTGCAGTCGCGTGCGGGAAAGTATCACTTTCCGCACTTGTTAGGAAAATAACTATTCCCATGGTTAAATGCGCATGACACAATTCGGCACGCACCGAAAAAGGTTACAGCTTGCAAGCTTGCACTTCCATATCGGCGCGCATGTCAGCACGAAATTGAATTGAGGATACTTACGTTTAAACGTCATTGTCCCAGCACGCATGTCGAAGTGCCACTTCGCCACTAAATTGATTGGGGATGGGCCTTAAGGCAATATGTAAGATCACGTTATGTCATCTGACAGTCGCCCTGAGATGAACAAGCGTTTTCTGTACAACACATTAGTGCTTTTATCGACGTTTTGCTTAGGTATTTTAAAAGCTATATATGACAGTTTATAGTAATAAGGATCCTTAAATCAATAAAAAACAACCAAATTACCAATCTAAACTAAATCCAAATAATTGCTTATCCTCAAGACGTCTGTCATCAGTGTCAACTTGTCAACTATACTTCTTCTTTCATCCATATTTCAAACTTAATCTACTACTAGCGTCATTCTAAGATTTTATTAAACTCATATTTAAAGTATGTTGGTGCACATTTTTAGTTAAAAACCCAAATTCTACACAATATGATCAAATTTATTAAAACTCAACCGCAAAACTTGAATAAAATCATTATTACGTAAAAATATTCCCACACAATAGGCAACACTAAATACAAAATGACCGGATTCCAAGTTACTGTATGTAATCTGGAGTACCTACTGTTGTTAAAGTACAATTTAGTAAGGTTCACAACAATAAATACAAGAAATCTGGCGACTGGCATTCTATATGCCATTTCAGCTTCCCAAATTATTTAACAATTATTATATTATTATTCAGATTATAAATCTGATATAAACCTCTCCCTTTACTTTCCATGAAATTTTGATCTGATTTTTAAATTTATTTTAATTTTACAGGAAGTAAGCAAGAAAAGTGAACGAATATCAGCTCTCGAACGAGAAAAGGCCAATTTAATTCAAGTTCTACAACACAGGTCCGTTCCATCGAAAAGAAGTAATGTACAGGAAGAAGCTGTATTTTAATAAATTATATATTTTTATAAACATGTACAATTAATTTAAGTAGACCAATAAGAATAATACGAATTTTAGAAAATTGTGATGCGTTGTGAAAAATTTGTGAGTTACCTTGTTTGTTCTGAAATTTTATATTAAAAAAGACATATTTGGTGCCATAAATATATAAATTTTAAATATATAATAACAAGTATCTTTTATTAATAAAAGTATGCTGTTAAGTTGTAAAACAAAAGTCTTTCTTTCCTGTGTGTTACGGGGACCATAAAAACTACATGACTATCGAAAGATTAACGAGAAGCTAAAAATTGGTCATCCTATTTGACGCAACGGCCACAAGGATATACCTAATACTATGTTCCAAATGACTACAAGGCAGAGAAGACTGGAAGTAAGGTGTGCACCTGATGGTATATATTGACGATTCCAATGTAGAAATAGTGTAGGAGCCGGAATAGACATAATTGAAATTATTATATATTCACTTGATTATGGAGGGTGAGGGTTGTATAACTCATATGAGGTATCAAGTGCACCCTCTATATATATGACACATAGCGCCACTTCACTTGAATCTTTTGCCCTTTCTATCTATGTCTTTTTAAAAACAGTGCAATCTACAGTTGATTTGTCTGATTGGTTGCAAATTGTTCTTCGTTTTGTTCTAGACCTTCGGAGCTTTTTATTGTTTTCCGTTAGAGCCTTTTTATAGCCCTCCAATTGCTTATTAAGAGGATTCACATCTACTTGGCCATCTGGTTAAAGCATGCCCCACATATATCTGATCAAACCACGAGAACATCCGCTGTTCCGACCGGCTATCAGCGAGTCAGACGGGGCAACAGTCTTCTCTCCACGATGAGGATCTTTTGATTCAAAAATCCCTCCCAGTTCCGTATCCTTAAATAGCAAGACATCTTTTTTTTTAGTTTTTCAGCAATGTACGTTTTTATCAGCGTACCAAACTCTCAATCTGTAAGTTAACAAGTTATGAAGGTAGTAACCACTCGACTGCTCTGTACTATATACGGTGCACGTGTTATTCAGCAACCATTTTGGCATGTTTTTAAAACACTACATGAAAGTGTGCCGAAGACGAGCAGTTATACCATTCATTATGGCAGTGCAGCTTTTTTTTTTCGAAGTTTTGTAAATTTATTGCTTTATTGATGTGTTATCACTAGAGGTAGGTGCACAGACGCTAACATCAGGTAATAAAAAATATAATGTTATTGTGTTAAACATTAAAAGAAACCGTCCTTCAGACTATTATCGCTGTTATATAGGTAGATTAGATGTGGCTCTTTGTCCTATTCCACTGCGACCTTTGCAGATCCATTGTGGTTCTCCCTATATTTAGAGCTCGATAGCTAGCTTCATTCTTTTTATTAGATTTATTAGCCTGGATACCGCCTACCTTGCGTAGCTCTCTGCTCTCGATTTTCTTCTCCTACTTGCTAGGCCTTCACACTCACAGAGAAGGTGCACCGCGGTTTCGTCTTCTTCGTGGCAGAGCCTGCATAGGCTATCATCTGCTAGGCCAATTGGATGGTGTTACACAACAATGCAGTTAACCAACATCAGCATAGTTTGGAGATATTGAGCTTTGAAGTTGAGCTTTCCATGGAAAATAATTAGGTAATTTTCCTGACATATCAAATTATTTTTCACAGAATAGAACCATAGTAAAACACATTGACCAGCATCTAACCTCAGAATCGTTCTTTTTTTTATGAAAAAAAAAACAATTTACCGCTTAACTCATTTTTGTTAAGTCCCTCTAGATCCCATCCTGAAAACGAACGTTTTTCAAAAATGGTTTATCCCACACACTTCTACTGAGTCAATGGCGTTTAAACCATTATTGTTAATTGACGCTTGGGCGATATATATAGTTTGTGGGTTGATGTTTATTCGACTAGAGGGCGATGAAATCGAGCTGTGTCATAACTCATTTTACCTCAACGTTGTACAGCCTTTTCCCTAACAATCTACGTGCTTAACTCATTTTGCTCTGAAATGTGGCTTAACCGCATTGTTGCATAACACCATCCAATTGTGTGCATATGTTTCCTCAGCCTACAATATCCGGTCAGCATTCCCACATGATTCCCACTATCATCCTCGTCGTTTCTCGACTTTAGAAGGTCGTGTGATAGTTTGGCCGAAGGGCTTTTAAGGAATAATTTCGCGTGCAATTGTAGTGGGGTTTCATACCACCAGCGCAACGCCTGGTTATTGCTTATCAATTTGTGGATGGTCTATCATGCCCTCCGTTGCTCTCTGCAGTTATATAGGTAGGTACAGTTCTAAATGAAACGAAATACGGTTTAAATTTTCACTTTATTAAATCTACAATTTTTTCGTAAATGTGATATGGATACTGATAACAGATATTAATAAACAATAAATTATTTCACTTTCGATTGTTTGGATAAACTGTATATTAAAGTGTTATTCTTAAATAACATTTTTCGCACAATATTATACATGAAAGTCAAAAACAGTAATATAAAAAATATAGGAACAATCTAGTTATGTCTCACATCAGAATAAAGAGGATGATTGTAGATAATATACCCACGTAGA